>JAJOZX010002486.1:465000-507500 GCA_023014485.1 Bathynomus jamesi
AAAGTAGCTCCCTAATTTAAATTACATATAAATTATGTATAAATTGTGATTGTATTGTTATATTGTTATGGTGTGTTCTCTAAAGTGGTACAATTGTAACGGTAATCTTTTTTTCTCTAAAGTGTTCTCTGTGTTCTCTAAAGTGGTACAATTGTAACGTTCATTTTTTTTTTTCATTTCAGATTGAAGGGTAACATGGCTGAGCGTTTAACACTGCAGGAGCGTGCCCAGTTGGCGGCACGGTACGAAGTTTGGCAATCTGTCGTTCGAGTTCAAAGATGGTGGCGGGCCATTCACGGACCACGTGCCCAAGTGGACCCGAAAACAATCAAGAACTGCCACTCGAAGCTCATGACCACGGGGTCTGTGGCAGATGTTCGAAGATGTGGTCGCCCTTCGACATCCAGGGCCCAGGAGACGGTGCAGGCAGTTCAGGAAATGTTCGCACGGAGTCCACGAAAGTCAACTCGCCAGGCAGCTCGGGAAAGTGGACTCTCCCGCTACTCAGTGCGAACTGTGCTGAAGAAGGAGCTGAACTGGCGTGCGTGGAAGCCGCATAACTGCAATCTCTCTCGGACGAGGACTGCGACATTCGCATGGAGTTCGGGGAAATCATGCTGGCTTGGCATGAAGACTGGCCCCATCTCTTCCGCAACATCCTCTGGAGCGACGAGGCGGTGTTCCACGTCGGAGGCTTTGTCAACCGCCACAATTGCCACTACTGGGCAGGAGAGGATCCCATGGTTACCGCTGAAAAACGGCAGAATCGGTTCAGTGTAACGGTGTGGTGTGGTATGACCTCAGATCAGGTTGTGGGCCCGTTCCTTCTGCGCAACACCATGAATGCTGAGCGGTACCTTGCTATGTTGCGAAACGAGGTCTGGCCGGTTGTCAGCACATGGGAGAACATCGACGATCTGATATTTATGCAAGATGGCGCCCCTCCGCACTTCGCTCTTGTTGTCCGTGAGTGGCTGGATGCCCACTTCCCTGGGCGGTGGATGGGTCGTCGTGGTCCACATCAATGGCCAGCCAGGAGCCCCGACTTGACACCGTGCGACTTCTTTCTTTGAGGGTGGGTAAAGGAAGAAGTCTACCGCACCAAACCGAGGACATTGGAAGAACTGGAGGACCGAATTCGGGAAGTCATGTCCTCCATCCCGCCGGAGTTCCTGCTAAAGTCAGTGGACGCAATTCCTGGGCGGCTCCAGAAGCTGGTGGAAAGAGTTGGAGCCCACATTGAATTTTAGAGAAAACCTACCATGTATGCCTACCTTTTCATATTATTTCTTCTGAAATAAATGGATAATATACGTATTTTTTTACCAATCCAAAATAGGGAGCTACTTTCCGCCCACCCTGTATATATATATATATATATATATATATATATATATATATATATATATATATATATATATATATATATATATATATATATATATATATATTATATATATATATATCAGGGCGTCCCAAAAAAATGTATACACACTTTAACAGCTGATAGCTCAATTGATGTTTCTTTCTTTCCAAGTTAAACCCATTAGAATTAATAATGGCAGTCAGACTAAGCTTTGAACAAAGGAAATTCATTCTAAAATGCTACTGGAAGTGTGAAAACGCAGTTGAAGTGCAAAGACAGTTTAGGAGGGAGTTTCAAACAGATCCACCAACGCGACTTACCATCACTCGAATTAGAGATAAGTTTGAAGCCGATGGAACTGTTCAGAATGTCCACAAGAAGCGTTCCGGAAGACCACGGACATCGACAAGCCCCACAAAGCAAGAAAGAGTACTGGAAACGTATCACCAAAGTCCAAGAAAATCTGTGCGGCAAGCGAGTCGTGAGGTAGGAATTTCAGAATCGTCTGTCCAACGCATTTTGAAGCGCTGTCAATGGAAAAGTTACATTCCAAGATTAGTCCATGCTATTAATGAAGATGATCCGGACCGAAGAGTGGAGTATTGCGAGTGGTACTTGGCACGATGTGGATGTGGATTGGACGAAGGGGTTTCGTAGAATACCCTCCGCGTTCACCAGACCACACCACGACTTTTTTTTATGGGGATACTTAAAAGACAAAGTCTACGCTATAAAACCTGCAACAGTCGCTGAATTGAGAGCAGCCATTGAACGAGAATGCACACAAATACCAAACGAAATGTTTCGTGATGTTTGCGATTCCATTGCTTCGCGTTATCAGCAGTGCCTGGACCAGAACGGACGTCAGTTTGAAAACAGGCGTTGACAAAACAATTAAATAATGTCTGTAGATTCTATTACATTTTGAAAATGAAATGTATTTTAATAAACACTGCCTTTATAAGTATTTAAAGTGTGTATACATTTTTTTGGGACGCCCTGTATATATATATATATATATATATATATATATATATATATATATATATATATATATATATATATATATATATACATATATATATGTTAACCCCCTTTTTATGGCCCTGAGTCGGTTCGGAATCGACGGGGGTTCTGGTTATGAGGCTGCAACGGATATTTCTTCTATAACATTCTAATTCTTTTCGGTCGCCACTCTGTTAAACTCTTGGCTACAGACAGGGCCGGATTAAGACCTTTAGAGGCCCTAAACACTTAAAAGATTTTGGTGCCCCATATATATGTAATTCAAAATATAAACAAAAATAAACCATAAAATAAAATTTTATTTTTTGAAATGAAACAAAACTTACAGTAAGATGGAAAATAATGTTTATTTTTGTATACTTCCACTTCATTTATATTTGAAAAGTTTTCTCCTACTTTTTTTAATTGCAAAGTCTTTGATCAGATCCTCAAAACTAATCTTACGTAACACATCTGCTTCTATACTTAGTAGAGATAAGGCATCCAGCCTGCCTTGTTGCATAGTTGTTCTGTTGGTATTTTTAATATACTTCAACTGAGAAAATGAACGCTCAGCTGAGCAATTTGTGACCATTAATGTTAAAAATATACGAAAGGCAATTTCTACATTTGGGAAGGCACACTCAATATTGTCTTCTACAATTATTTTATAAAGTTCAGCATGACTGAATCTTTTTTTACATTTTTTTTTGCACTGAACTTATGGCACACATATGAGTGAAACTGCTGAAGCTCAGCAGAGAAATTAGTGTTCAAGTCCTCTGGGTAAGCATCAATCATCTTTTTACAACCCTGAGAATACCTTTCAATTTCAGTAGATGATGAAGTGGTGACATTATGTGGCACATCACTTAGAAAAGAAAATCTCTGCTATTTCTTTGTATATCTCTCCTCTTCTTCTCATCTCAGTTTCAAGTTTGTCAACAATTGTGTAAAAGGTGGTGATAAGAAATTTATCTCTGGCATTCAGATATACTTCTGGTGCATCTCCGTCATTGGGTACCTTCTTTCTGATACGTTTGCGAGTTTGAGCTGCCTTGTAATCAACATCTGGTAGCATTTCCTTTGTAGCTGCTTCATATCTTTCAAATTCATCTCGTGAAGTGCACAGTTGGTCAGCTAATGATCCATACAGATCTGCACATGTTTTTAAGTTCACATCCTTATTCTGTAGAACTTTGCTTACTCTATGAAAATTTTGCAAAATCTCATCCCAAAAATTCAACATAAAAACGAATTCTAGCTCTTGCATCTTATTTGCAATATTATTTGCTTCTCTTCTAGTGTCTCCCTTTTGTGACTGGTCTTCAGCTATACATTCTAACGCTTCTAAAATTTTAAGGAAAGATTTCAAAATTGCTGCTGTTGCCATAGCATGTGCCTCCCATCTGGTATCAGAGAGGGATTTTAAGACACTTTCATTTCCAATACAACCTTTAAGAATTTCCCACCTGCTGGTTGAGGCTAAAAAAAAGGTATAGAGCAACTGCACTGTAGAGAAGAAATTAACCGCCTCTTGACAGCAGTCAACAGCACTTCGGCCTACCAGATTTAGTGAATGGGCTGCACAGGGCACATATATAGCAAACTTGTTTGTTTCTAAAATTTTTTGCTGCATCCCCTTATAACGCCCAGACATGTTGGCAGCGTTGTCGTAAGATTGACCCCTACATTTTGAAAAGTTTAGCTTACAAACTTCACGTAAGTACTGCAACACCTGATTTGCCATTTCCTCACCAGTATGGCTTTTCATTTTCAGAAAGGTTAAAAAGCGTTCAATAGGCTGTCCATCTTTTAAGTACCTAAGTACAACACTTAACTGATCGATATGTGATAGATCTGGTGTTGAATCAACTGACAAACTAAAATAACCAGAAGATTTTACTTCGTCAACAATGAGTGCGTGGACCTTTTGAGCCATTAGTTGAATGAGTTCCTCACAGGTGGTTTTGGACAGGTAAGAAGGATTTCCTTTGCCAGAATTTCCATATTTCAAAATGTGACCTGCTAAAAATGGATCAAACCGGCTTATGAGCTCAAGCAGCCCTAAAAAATTCCCATTCTGCAATGATCCAAATCTTTCTTCTGTTCCTCGAAAAGACAAGCCACGTTCAGCTAACGTACAAATAACAGCTATGACACGCCTCAAGACATGTTCCCAGTAATCACACACTCTTCCTGAATTTGTTTTTCCAACTGTTGTCCCAACCCCGCACCTTGTCTGCGAGTTAAGTATGTTAGCATAGAGTCTCGGTGAGTAGTGCTTTTTTCATGATGATCAATTACAATAGTATTTCGCCAGTCACTGAACCCTTCTCTTATAACAAAATGTGAGACATTTTTAGGAGCAAACAGTTTACAAACATAACAGTAAACTGATCCTGTTGATGGTGAATACAATAACCACTCTCTCTTGTATTTCTCACCATTGGCTTTTGTCCCAACGAAAAGTTTTTGTGAACAGTATCTTGCTGGTTTGCCACTACTGAAATGCCGGTAAGACTTGTCAAATGGCCCATTGTGGTGTTGACAGTCACTGGGTCCACAAGCAATCCAATAAGCCACATCATCAGCAGAGAAATCAAGCCACAACCCTGGATCTTTTGCTATATTTACTTCATCTTCTGCAGACTGATTCATTTCACCACCATCACCATGGTCCACTAAACTTTCATTTTCAGCAATTATTTCAACCCCAGAATGTCTTGTAAAGCAACTTGAATCAACATTTGCAGTAGAGGTATCAAGAGAATTTACAGGCAAAGTGAGATCAGTAGTGAGACATGTGGTAGATGAACCTGCTTGTGACACCTCGGTGATTCCAACGTCATCATATTTTGATTTTGAAGTGATCAAAGTGGTATTTGTGTCCACTTCTGATGACGGAGATTGGTTTTGATTCAGAATCGGTATATCATGTTGACGTTGTGGTCGTGGAACTTGTGTGAAGAAATCAGTCAGCTTTGCAGTCTTGGACTCTAAATCCAAAGTCTTCTCTTGTTTCTCTTTTGATAGTTTTCGCTTTTGTGCACCACTTAACTGAACACGTTTCATCTTGGTTCTTGGGGTCTGTAAAATACAGAAATAAAAAGAATATTTTATTTGTATATTATGTGGCAATCAACACAGTTACACATATCACAATCTTGGCTTTGTTCTTTTATTCTCAGAAAGACAAAATGGGAACCGTACACAACCAAAGTGGCAATTTAAATATAAGTGGCAATTAAATATAACTCAACCGAAATATCAACTCGAAATGTTGAATACAAATCAAATCGAAAGAAGGAACCAAAAGAAGGAACCGAAAGAAGGAACCGAAACCTATAAAATAAAAATACTTAACATTAGAATTAATAATACGCAATCTATAAAAATATCAATATTAACATTTCACTATTAACGAGCCACATTTTATATTTACATTTATTTATTTATTTAAAACACAATATTTAATTATAGGAAATATGAACATTTGCTTAGGGCCTAAATTGTCCTAACTACGTTTGATGTTATATATACATTACAAATTATTCACTCTGGTTATTACAATCTAAATTCTTTTATACTGTTATGACAATAGATAAATAAATTATAAAATAAAGATACGTGTATGATAAAATATTGTTATATATACAAATAAAGTACACTTCATAGACTTACCCTAGAGAAGAAGAGAGAGCAACAGATAAACTTCTTCAACGCTAATTAACTTAGGTCAGTATATCTTATTATTATAATGGCCGTGATAAACATCACTTGATACAACAGCAATATAGAGAGTTTATAGTTTCTTTTATTTTAATATTAATTTATATTACAATTCTATAAACCTAAATCTTTCTGTAAAACAATACCAAATGATTATGTAAAATATATATTTAATATTATATGCACAAATCACACGTTCAGAATAACTTCCTATAGCACACGAAAATATTTAATCTATATGTATTTTTAATATGGCGCTCAAAGATTTGATATAAACAAAATAATAACGCAAAGCGTAAAGTGTGATTACAACGAAATATATTTATTCTCTCAAAAGGGTTGTTGTTCACTACAAATTCAAACAATGAAAAAAAATAAATACTATATATGAATATATATAATTCAGTTTTCAACAGCTTATAGGCTATAAGCCGCGATTATAATAGTATAATAAATCCATGGTAAATCCGACAATGGAAAATTTCTGTGGTGCCCCCCTTCCCTTGATGCCCTAAGCACGGGCTTATTTTGCTTAATAGTTAATCCGGCCCTGGCTACAGACTCGCCAGACTGTTATGCCAATATCTTCTATGGTGCTTGGGTTGTCTCTTAATTTGGGCAAAGGGTCGCCAATTTTTAATTCTTCTCTTTTTATAATACTCTGATACTTTCTCTGATACTAAAATTATCGACTTAACTGGCTAAGTTCCTGAAGAGAACAAGGCTCGAAGGAAAAGAAAAAACTTTCTCTTTTTGTAGTTTACTTCTCAAAATGTACAGGTACTGCTCTGAATTTACAGGGGTAGAGGTTCGACCTCTTTCGACCATGGCTCAGGCCGGAATCTAAAAATATTAAGAAGGCAAGGGGCCTCTGCCCCTTCCCCGCAGCAAGGCTGCTAACAAGGGAGTCCTAATGAAGTGCTATGATGAAGTGACTTAATCAAGAAGTCTAATGAAGAAGTCTAATGAAGAAGTCTAATGAAGAAGTGCTGTAATTTTACAAGTACATGTATAATATAAACTTAAATGTTTTGGGGGAGGACAGTTGAAGGTTAAATTTCCCCCCTTTTTAAACACATGATCAGATGTTTTGAAAGATTTTAACTAAAAATAATAAAAAAAATAAAAATAAAAACTAATTTGTATTTTTTCGCCGTCTACATTTATGAAGGCGATATCATTTCGTAATAGTACACATAAGTACAAATTAAGTACACGACTGAGTACGTATTAATTTTGGTTCATTACAATTACGATTACAATTATGGATTACTTCACATTCGCTTATGATTGTTCATTACAGTTCTATTAAAGTACATTCTTACATTATAAATTAAATCATTACATTTAATTACAGTTTCAATGAAGTACATTACAAGTTATTATTAATTACAGTTTCATTAAAGTACATTACGTTATATTAAATTAAAGTATTACAGTTAATTACAATTAAACAGTTACTATAACTTTGTTTTGTTTTTACAGTGTTTCATATTAATAGACAATTAAGATGTTTAGAAATATAATACAACGTACATGGCACTTACGAGATAATTTATTTACGAAATAATATGCTATAATATGTTATGAATTTGAAATCAGAGCGAACGGAGATATTTTATCTTTGAGGCGCTCGAATCTGCCAGTCAGCGGAATTCGATCACTTAACCTCAGCATTTTTGAATATCTTGAGGGGTGAACGCACTTGAAAAAAAATAATAAAAAAAAAGCAATACGAGAACGTATTTGAGCGTTTTCGCACGAATGAGAAAAAATGAATATTTAATAAAATTTATATAGGATAATGATCAAGATAAGATATGGACGTATGGGGGCGGGAGATATGGTCGAATAATAGTTATATTTATACTACATAACATATAAATAATGACTTCTATAGTGTGTTTCGTCCTTAGTATGATGTTAAAGAATTTTCCTACATTGAATACTAGATATATGATGAAGGGAAAATGTGACGTCATAGTTATTGAATTTTTACGTATAGTACAAATCATTATTAGGAAGTTTTACAAGAACGAATTAGAGACAAAGAGTGGGTAGTAATGACTAAGAAGTACAACTACGGGTTCCAATCCTGTTACATGCAATGTGTATGCATAATCTAGGGTCGAGGTTGAGATGCAAGACAATTCATAATTATAATAACTTCTATAACAAATGGAAAATGGATACGACTAAACCATAGATATGGTAGATCGTAGGGTTGTGACACGAACAAAAATAGGAAGCTACAAGTAAAATTATTATCCAAACTCGCGTTAAGCGATTTTGGTTCTTATGTAAAAATGAATATTGATTATTCATTGTTCATTTTTTACATTGCTCTTCCCTTTAAAATGATATGTATACAATAATATAATAGGATACAATTAATACAATACAAATGAGAAAATAACATCCTAACTAATTCAAGTTAGATGACGAATTTTTCTTCACATTACAAATTTTTATACAGAACAAGTGAGTTCGGGTGGTTGTGTACAATGCAGAGTTATCAAATCTTTAAAATGACACTTGCTTATAAAATATAAAAAATTCAAAGATTGATACTTTAATCTAGACAAACAGAAAAAAGGATTAATACATTAATTTGGACAAACAATTAAGTTAGACAAAGAATGATATTGTTAAATTTTTAGCAAAATTTTATTTTTCTGTGGGGAAAATTACATTCATAATGAATAGGTAAAAGGGAAAAATATAAATTTTAAAGTTCATGGATTTTTCAAGGTTACCATGATAATACAATTCATAAACTAATTTTTTATTGACTATTGTAGGTAAAAAATCGAATTACGTAATGGATGATGTATAGACCTGTGGTCTAGTGTGTATTTTTGGTGTACTAGGTACAAAGTGTGTATCTTACAATTTCGAGGGACAGATTAGCCGATAGGATTGTTCAAGTAACTGAATAAATGCATGAGCAAGATATATTAGAAAGCAAGAATGATTAAGATTAAATTACATAGTTAGCACTTACGCGCAATGAAATAGTTTATTGTGATATCCAATGATTTTAGCATAAGGTTTGTATATATAGTATATATAGTGTGCATACATGCATTTTTATTGACTGTTGTAGGTACAAATCGAATTACGTAGTGGATGATGTATAGACCTGTGGTCAAATGTTTATTTATGTTTATTGGGTACAGATTGTAGTGGTTGGTGATACGTTCAAAAGGAGAAAGGGGATTTATAGTTGAAGTTATACGTCAGTGTGCAGATGTATCTATAAATATTGGTAAGAAGCATCTGTAGATGAGCGAGTCGGTACAACAGTATGTAGAATATGAGTAATTTGTTCATCCCGTGAAGAACTAGATCATTAGGGGTCATTGGTGGATTAGGATTATATATTATATATATATATATATATATATATATATATATATATATATATATATATATATATATATTAGTGATGTAGCGGATGTCATTTTTTTCACATCCGCAGATGCGGATGCGGATGAGGATGTTTGATTTCAACATCCGCTGATGCGGATGTCTACATTTTCGTTATTTTTTAGGATATATTCGAGATTTGTTGTGTTTAACGTATATAATAAGTTATTATATAGAGAGAGCTGTAGCTATAATGTAGTATAATTGATTAATTGTACAATAATTGCTGTACTTTTCTCTGAACATGTAAAATAATATCAAGCATCTAACTAATATAGAAATCAATTAGTGAATTCGTCTGCAAATAAATTCGTTATATTTTGTTGAGTTTCAGCCACAATTAGAAACCATAATTGTGTTACCAGGATGCGGGACGTGAACCTAATTCAAATGCACCCCACCGACCTCTTTCCCCAACCTCCACCCTTATAGAAAGAGATCTTTAATTAGCTTGATAACTATTTATATTAAGTTTAAAGTTTTATTAGGCATATTTATAAATGAGTAATTAAAATAAAGTAAACTAAGATGTTCATCGTTTAATGTTCAAACTTAATTATAGGAAGGTTATGCTTAAGGAACATTAATTTTTCTGCCAGTCTGTTTCTCTTTTCATCATATATTAATCCAGCACTGCTAAATAATCTCTCGCTTGGTACGTTTGTTGGAGGACAGGCTAAATGTTTCCTTGCAAGTTTACTCAAGTATGGATAGATATTCTGCGTATTTTTCCACCAACTAATAGGATTGTCACATGCAGCCAGGCGTTTTTCTTGGTGATAGCTCTCGATCATTTTTACTACATCTTTTGACATCGCGTAGGTCTCGTCATTGCTGCTTGACTCAAGAAACTGAGACACAGATTCTGTGATAGATTTGCTTGTTGAAGGTGTTGGTTCTGTCACTGAAACTTTTATTCTTTTGGTGGGTGGCGAAGCGACAGATTCAAGAGATTGAAGCTCTTCAACTGCTTTGCCAAGTGATGATTTAACTCGTTCTAATGTACTAGGTGAAAATAACTTAGCTTTGTAACGTGGATCTAAGTAGGTTGCAAGAGAGTAACTTCATTCAAGAACAGCCTCTCGTCTTGTCGCTTGCATCACTTTTGCGCACAATGAACTAGTTCTATTAATATAGTAGAATTTGATAATTTCCGCTTATTAATGACATTTTATCTCAACGGTCCACATCCGCACGACATCCGCAGTCCAAAGTGCGGATGCGGGTGCGAGAAAATGTGTGGATGTTCCGCGGATGCGGATGCGGATGTGACCTACATCACTAATATATATATATACTTTAAGGAACAGATAAAATAACTTAATAAATGCATGAGCGAGAATTTATATATAGTAAGCAATAATTATGATGTATTATAATGATGATGTTTGCATACGAGTTTTAATGCAAAAGTGACCGGAGGGACGGAACGTAAATGAATTCGAATATGTATCAAAAGTAATAAAATTCAATTAGGATTATAGATTTTACATAATTAATCAGTTACACGTATAAGGTAATTAAAAAAAACGAACTTAGAGGACCTTACAATTAATGAAAGTAAATCTAGCGGTATTAAAAATTAAATTTTGAAGATGGAATTAAATTCGACTAGTAACATTCCTAGCTATATATGAACTATATAACCATTAACATTGACCAGAAGTATCGGTACGATAATTGAATTTAAAAAAAATTAAGAATACAAATTAAAAATATAAATCAATTATGCATTTTAATGAGCTAAACATAATTTTATAATACTCTTAAAAATAAAAGTAAATCGAACCTTAGATGAGTTTCGGCCAAGAATAAAAAAGTTATTGAAATGGAAGGAAAGCATTTCGAACAATCTTTTCTTTTAATAATTTCAGGTAAATTTTACATTAAAAATTATTTTTAGATAATAAAAAAAATATAAAAAAGGTTTAATAATTTTTGCATGTTAAGTAGAAAAATCATACTCTTTCGTTAAATGTTGATAGAATTTGAAATGTTTGATATTTTAGTCTGAAATTGACAATTACGTTTTTTTTTTTTTTTTTTTTTAAAAGAAGAGAGATTGCTTTTCACATTACTTAGAACAAAAAATTAAAAGAGTTCAACAAACGGAGGGACGGCATGTTCCTCATATACATTACAATAATTACCAAAATCGTTACAAACAATTGTAAAAACTATTTTGGTTACAAATAATGAATTACATAACTATATATTTATATACGTAAAACTGGCATGAAAAGAAAAGACAAATCGGTCAATTTCCTTCTCACAACAAGAAAAAAAGTTAAACTAAAGACGCAACCCGGTCAATTCAGGTTGAATTAAATTCTCTTTTACAACACAAAAAAAAGGTTGAATTAAATTCTTAGATTACATTTTCTTAAATTAAATTCTCTTAAATTACAAAGAAAAAGTTGAATTCAATTGACTGCATTGAAATAACTTGGGACTTGTAATAAAAATGACTTGGGACTCGGAATAAATCTCTCTGACTTGGAATAAATCTCTCTGACTTGGAATAAATCTCTCTGACTTGGAATAAATCTCTCTGACTTGGAATAAATCTCTCTGACTTGGAATAAATCTCTCTGACTTGGAATAAATCTCTCTGACTTGGAATAAATCTCTCTGACTTGGAATAAATCTCTCTGACTTGGAATAAATCTCTCTGACTTGGAATAAATCTCTCTGACTTGGAATAAATCTCTCTGACTTGGAATAAATCTCTCTGACTTGGAATAAATCTCTCTGACTTGGAATAAATCTCTCTAACTTCAAATAAAACTCTCTGACTTCAAATAAAACTGACTTGGAATAAAACTGACTTGAACTCTATCAAGTATTCTGAACCTAACTTGAACGCTTGTCAAGTATTCTGAAACTTAAACTGTCTAACTTGAACGCTTGTCAAGTATTCTGAAACTTAAACTGTCTAACTTGAACGCTTGTCAAGTATTCTGAAACTTAAACTGTCTAACTTGAACGCTTGTCAAGTATTCTGAAACTTAAACTGTCTAACTTGAACGCTTGTCAAGTATTCTGAAACTTAAACTGTCTAACTTGAACGCTTGTCAAGTATCTTGAAACTTAATCTGTCTAACTTGAACGCTTGTCAAGTATCTTGAAACTTAAACTGTCTTGCACTTGAACTGCTATCAAGTGAAGATTAACTGAAAACGGAAAATGACTGCACTTGATCTTTATCAAGTGGAGACGATTAACCTGTTTTGGTTGACCCTCTTGGTGCAACCTTCTGACTTCAAAAACTGACTTCAAAAATGACTTCAAAAAATGACTTCAAAACTACTTCAAGTATCTTTATAAATCTCTGGGGTTTGGTTGTCCCTTTTGGTTACAACCAACTGAAACTGTCTGAAAACTGAAAATGGAACTTGAAACTGCTTCAAGTAACTCTATAAACTCTCTATAAACTCTCTGTAAACTCTCTCTCTCTTAATTTGCAAGTCAATTCAATTCAATAATTTGAAAAAAATGTGCAAACAAAAATATAAAATGTAAACAACATTTCACTCGAATGTACGGGAAGGTACATAAAATAAAATTATTCTCTACTGAATATAACAGTGAAATTAATCTCTCTGAAATTAACTCTCTCTGAAATTAACTCTCTCTGAAATTAACTCTCTCTGAAATTAACTCTCTCTGAAATTAACTCTCTCTGAAATTAACTCTCTCTGAAATTAACTCTCTCTGAAATTAACTCTCTCTGAAATTAACTCTCTCTCTGAAATTAACTCTCTCTGAAATTAACTCTCTCTGAAATTAACTCTCTCTGAAATTAACTCTCTCTGAAATTAACTCTGAAATTAACTCTCTTTGAAATTAACTCTCTTTGAAATTAACTCTCTTTGAAATTAACTCTCTTTGAAATTAACTCTCTTTGAAATTAACTCTCTTTGAAATTAACTCTCTTGAAATTAACTCTCTTTGAAATTAACTCTCTTTGAAATTAACTCTCTTTGAAATTAACTCTCTTTGAAATTAACTCTCTTTGAAATTAACTCTCTTTGAAATTAACTCTCTTTGAAATTAACTCTCTTTGAAATTAACTCTCTTTGAAATTAACTCTCTTTGAAATTAACTCTCTTTGAAATTAACTTCTTTGAAATTAACTCTCTTTGAAATTAACTCTCTTTGAAATTAACTCTCTTTGAAATTAACTCTCTTTGAAATTAACTCTCTTTGAAATTAACTCTCTTTGAAATTAACTCTCTTTGAAATTAACTCTCTTTGAAATTAACTCTCTTTGAAATTAACTCTCTTTGAAATTAACTCTCTTTGAAATTAACTCTCTCTGAAATTAACTCTCTCTGAAATTAACTCTCTCTGAAATTAACTCTCTCTGAAATTAACTCTCTCTGAAATTAACTCTCTCTGAAATTAACTCTCTCTGAAATTAACTCTCTCTGAAATTAACTCTCTCTGAAATTAACTCTCTCTGAAATTAACTCTCTCTGAAATTAACTCTCTCTGAAATTAACTCTCTCTGAAATTAACTCTCTCTGAAATTAACTCTCTCTGAAATTAACTCTCTCTGAAATTAACTCTCTCTGAAATTAACTCTCTCTGAAATTAACTCTCTCTGAAATTAACTCTCTCTGAAATTAACTCTCTCTGAAATTAACTCTCTCTGAAATTAACTCTCTCTGAAATTAACTCTCTGAAATTAACTCTCTCTGAAATTAACTCTCTTTGAAATTAACTCTCTTTGAAATTAACTCTCTTTGAAATTAACTCTCTTTGAAATTAACTCTCTTTGAAATTAACTCTCTTTGAAATTAACTCTCTTTGAAATTAACTCTCTTTGAAATTAACTCTCTTTGAAATTAACTCTCTTTGAAATTAACTCTCTTTGAAATTAACTCTCTTTGAAATTAACTCTCTTTGAAATTAACTCTCTTTGAAATTAACTCTCTTTGAAATTAACTCTCTTTGAAATTAACTCTCTTTGAAATTAATTCTCTTACATTTAACTTCTCTTACATTTAACTTCTCTTACATTTAACTTCTCTTAGTAATTTTCACAGAAGTTAAATGTGTTTCACTAAAAAAAATGTATCACTGGTGTCTGAAGTGTTCACTGTGTTTCTTGTAAATTCTGACTTGATACTAAATATTAACTGTTAATAATACTGACTTTTCAAGTGTTTATAAATTACTTAAAAAAACAAAATGTACTTAACAAAATTTTCTATGGGGAAATCCTTGAGACGTGTCCTGAAGACGTGTCTTGCTGGCTACTTTTTCTTGGATGAAAACTAGGAGTGGAGAACTTGGAGTCGTGACACACCGGTTCAAGGGTGGATGTTACGAACTGGAAGTCGTGACACGCCGGTCAAATGGTTTTATCCTGATGCAGGGTAATTTCTATCCTGGCCAAAGAGTGGCCAATTGTTAAAATCCTCCTCTTAAAATCTTCTTCTAATCCTGGCAGGGTCGCCAGACTGTTAACCCCCCTTTTATGGCCGTGAGTCGGTTCGGAATCGACGGGGGTTCTGGTTAGGAGGCTGCAACGGATATTTCTTCTATAACATTCTAATTCTTTTCGGTCGCCACTCTGTTAAACTCTTGGCTACAGACTCGCCAGACTGTTATGCCAATATCTTCTATGGTCCTTGGGTTGTCTCTTAATTTGGGCAAAGGGTCGCCAATTTTTAATTCTTCTCTTTTTATAATACTCTGATTCTTTCTCTGATACTAAAATTATCGACTTAACTGGCTAAGTTCCTGAAGAGAACAAGGCTCGAAGGAAAAGAAAAACTTTCTCTTTTTGTAGTTTACTCCTCAAAATGTACAGGTACTGCTCTGAATTTACAGGGGTAGTGGTTCGACCTCTTTCGACCATGGCTCAGGCCCCCTCCCCGCAGCAAGGCTGCTAACAAGGGAGTCCTAATGAAGTGCTATGATGAAGTGACTTAATGAAGAAGTCTAATGAAGAAGTCTAATGAAGAAGTCTAATGAAGAAGTGCTGTAATTTTACAAGTACATGTATAATATAAACTTAAATGTTTTGGGGGAGGAGAGTTGAAGGTTAAATTTCCCCCCTTTTTAAACACATGATCAGATGTTTTGAAAGATTTTAACTAAAAATAATAAAAAAAATAAAAATAAAAACTAATTTGTATTTTTTCGCCTAGTCTACATTTATGAAGGCAATATCATTTCGTAATAGTACACATAAGTACAAATTAAGTACACGACTGAGTACGTATTAATTTTGGTTCATTACAATTACGATTACAATTGTGGATTACTTCACATTCGCTTATGATTGTTCATTACAGTTCTATTAAAGTACATTCTTACATTATAAATTAAATCATTACATTTAATTACAGTTTCAATGAAGTACATTACAAGTTATTATTAATTACAGTTTCATTAAAGTACATTACGTTATATTAAATTAAAGTATTACAGTTAATTACAATTAAACAGTTACTATAACTTTGTTTTGTTTTTACAGTGTTTCATATTAATAGACAATTAAGATGTTTAGAAATATAATACAACGTACATGGCACTTACGAAATAATTTATTTACGAAATAATATGCTATAATATGTTATGAATTTGAAATCAGAGCGAACGGAGATATTTTATCTTTGAGGCGCTCGAATCTGCCAGTCAGCGGAATTCGATCACTTAACCTCAGCATTTTTGAATATCTTGAGGGGTGAACGCACTTGAAAAAAAATAATAAAAAAAAGCAATACGAGAATGTATTTGAGCGTTTTCGCACGAATGAGAAAAAATGAATATTTAATAAAATTTATATAGGATAATGATCAAGATAAGATATGGACGTAGGGGGGCGGGAGATATGGTCGAATAATAGTTATATTTATACTACATAACATATAAATAATGACTTCTATAGAGTGTTTCGTCCTTAGTATGATGTTAAAGAATTTTCCTACATTGAATACTAGATATATGATGAAGGGAAAATGTGACGTCATAGTTATTGAATTTTTACGTATAGTACAAATCATTATTAGGAAGATTTACAAGAACGAATCAGAGACAAAGAGAGGGTAGTAATGACTAAGAAGTACAACTACGAGTTCCAATCCTGTTACATGCAATGTGTATGCATAATCTAGGGTCGAGGGTGAGATGCAAGACAATTCATAATTAATTATAATAACTTCTATAACAAATGGAAAATGGATACGACTAAACCATAGATATGGTAGATCGTAGGGTTGTGACACGAACAAAAATAGGAAGCTACAAGTAAAATTATTATCCAAACTCGCGTTAAGCGATTTTGGTTCTTATGTAAAAATGAATATTGATTATTCATTGTTCATTTTTTACATATATATATATATATATATATATATATATATATATTATATATATATATATATATATATAACGATTTAGATGTCGGCCTAGTCAGTACAGTTTCAAAGTTTGCGGATGACACGAAGCTGGGTGGTAGGGCGATTAATGACGAAGATAGAGGTAAAATTCAGGAAGATCTGAATAAAATCGTTGATTGGTCAGTCACATGGCAAATGAGATTTAACGTGGATAAGTGGAAAATTATGCATATAGGTTCGCGTAACGGTAATTTTGCGTATAGTATGTCAGGGAAAGATTTAACAAGCGTAGAGCAGGAAAAAGATTTAGGAGTTATAGTCACTGGTGATTTAAAAGTAGCGAAACAAAGTACAGCGGCGGTCAATAAGGCGAACAAAGTGTTAGGTTTTATAGCTCGAAATTTTGAGTACAAATCGCGCGATATTATAGTTCCTCTTTATAAATCATTAGTTAGACCCCATTTGGAGTACGCGGTCCAATTTTGGAATCCGCATATGCGCAAAGATATAGACAAAATCGAAAGAGTTCAAAGACGAGCAACTAAGATGATTCCGTCTCTTAGGTCAAAGTCGTACGAGGATAGGCTTAAAGAGTTAAAATTGACTACACTCGAGACTAGGAGGTTAAGGGGTGATCTAATCCAGTTTTCAAAATTATGAATGGATTTGATAACGTAGATAGAGATAGCTTTTTCGAAATTTCTCAATATAATAGGACTAGAAATAACGGGTGTAAGTTGACAAGTAGAAGGTTCGAGACAGCAGTTGCCAAAAACTTTTTTACGCATAGAATAGTAAATAGCTGGAATAGTTTGCCGGTAGTAGTAATTAGTAGCACGTCTATAAACATGTTTAAAAATCGATTAGACGCAAATGTTGATAGATTGGGTATAGTTTAAGGTAGTAAAATTAAGGCTTGTGGGGATAGATCCCACAGCTCATCACAAGTGTTGTGGGATATAGGGAGGCAGCGTCTTGGGTTAGGGGATACTCTCTGTCCTTACACACCCCATTTAAAGAGATTCCTCTGCCGAGCGGTGCCCCCCATAGTACTGTGAGGTATTGAAAAACTCATGATCTTCACTTGCCCCACAAACACCTTTAAATGGGAGACCCATAATGGGTGCACACACATTTCTACATTACTGTACAGTCTTTACAGCCACACCTACACTTTTCCTCGGAAGTGTATATATTGTAATGTATATGGTTGTAAATTTGACTTGGTCCGCATTCGATATGGACCGTGACTTGATGGATACCGTAATGAAATTGACTAGATTCTTTGGATCTGATATATTTGCATGTCCGTTATAAATAGATATAGAGTGTAACATATTTGTGGATAGTAGTCTATTATGACTTGATCCTCTGGATCGAGAGATTCTATCTTTAGTTTTAAATCGATAAATAATTAATTATTTTTAAATTGATAATGTATATGGTTGTAAATTTTGACTTGGTCCGCAATCGATATGGACCGTGACTTGATGGATACCGTAATGAAATTGACTGGATTCTTTGGATCTGATATATTTGCATGTCCGTTATAAATAGATATAGAGTGTAACATATTGTGGATAGTAGTCTATTATGACTTGCTCCTCTGGACCGAGAGATTCTATCTTTAGTTTTAAACAGATAATTAATTATTTTTAAATTGATAATTATTTAGTTTTGTAAAAATTGGTCGTTGCCAATTTACCGGCAGTTTTTACATAAATTTCTTATGTTCTTGTGGTTCGGAACCCACGTAAAATTGTAGGTCCCCTCCGCCACCACGGAGGACATACACAATACACGATTACGAACACAGTTAGGTAGACCAGCCATGAGTAGACCCTAGGGTCTTTGTTGGTCTGAAACATTATAACATTATATATATACCCATATATATATACATACCCATATATACATATATATATATATATATATATATATATATATATATATATATATATATATATATAATGTGTAAAAATGAACCATAAATAATTCCCATATTACTATATTATCTTATCCTTCATGTAATTCTTGTATTCATTTATATAGTCTCTGTATCCATTGTAAGAAAAAGTATCCATTTTAAAAATTCATGTGTTATATGGTTCATGTATAATCTTATATATTTAACTTTATATAATGCCTATACTCATATCTATGTACGTGTGTGTATTCATTTTTACATAAGGACCAAAATCGCCCAACGCGAGTTTGGATAAAATATTTGATTCGCTTTCTACTTTGCTAAATAATTGGTGACCTGTTGTTTTTTAAAATCTCATAATCATTTTTTTAGATTTCGCTTAATAAGGAATCCTGTTAAGCTTTGCAATGTTCACATTTTGTATACACTCTCTTTCGTTATAAACAATGAGATCATGTCTTGCCTAAGCATTAAAATTGTACATCTTAAACCTTAAAATTTCACTCATATGCATATTTTAGTGTAAAGATGCATAGTCCGATTTCCACTTTTAGTTAACTTGGCAGATCATGATAGCATCAGATCTGAAAAGTCGCGGTTTAAGATAAAAATATGGTTTCGTCTTCAAATATTTTGTTTACTCGTTCAAGCCTTACCACAGCTAAAAAAATTACTTATTTTCAAATATTGTGCAAAAATAATACAGCCTTCTTAGCATTTAATAATATAATGTTAGCAGTTTTTGGGTATATAAACCCATTAAAATTAATCCATTGGCATTCAGAAGCTAATTCAGAGGCTGAGCACTACCTGTATCTTTTAGCAGTAAAGTTACAATTGAAGAAACTTTTTATTGTCCCCTTCGAGCCTTGCTCTCTTCAGAAAAACTTAGAAAACTTTCCGGATACGCTATAAGAAGAATCCGGAACCTTCAGCATTTAGATTGCAAATCTACCAGAGTCCTCCGAGCCACTATAGAAGAACTCGGAGAGTAACATAGAAGAAAAACCACTTCAAGTCACACATCCGTTGCTTGCCTCCTAAACCAGAACCCCCGTCAATCCGAACCACCCCAGGGCCATAGACGGAGGGGTTAACAACTGGCGACCCTTTAACCAGGATCTTCACGACTCCAGGATTCTTCCAGTCTTCCAGACCCTGGAACCAGAACCAACACCCAGTTGACCGGCGTGTCACGACTTCTAGTTCGTCACATCCACCCAGTTGACCGGCGTGTCACGACTTCTAGTTCGTCACATCCACCCAGTTGACCGGCGTGTCACGACTCCTAGTTCGTCACATCCACCCAGTTGACCGGCGTGTCACGACTTCTAGTTCGTCACATCCACCCAGTTGACCGGCGTGTCACGGCTTCTAGTTCGTCACATCCACCCTTGAACCGGTGCGTCACGACTGCAAGTTCTGCACGCCTAGTTTTCATCCAGGAAAAAGTGGCCAGCAAGACACGTCTTCAGGACACGTCTCTAAGGATTTCGCCGTAGGAATCTTGTTAAGTACAAAACTCTTTTTTAAAATAATTTCTAAACATTTGAAAAGTCATTATTATTAACAATTAATATTTAGTATTGAGCCAGAATTAACAAAAAACACAGTGAACACTTCAGACACCAGTGATACACTCTTTTTATTGAAAACAGTATTGTCAGTTATTTTCACAGTTATTTTTACTATTCTAGTTAGTATAGTATAATTTTATTTAATGTACCAAACATAGTATTACCATACCATCACGTACATTTGAGTGAAATTTTGTTTACATTTTTTTTTGTTTGCAATCTTTTCAAATTTTCCCCGAGTTAGGCAAATTGTTGTGCATTATTTTTTTTAGATAGTATAGTTAGGAAAACCCCTTAACACTTTGGGTGCCACGTCACACGTACGTGTGTGCCAGTTATTTTTTTTTTCTGGCGATGGCACACACATACGTGTGACACACATTTTTCAACTCCTGAGCGCAGCACACAAATATATGTGACAGTATAGGGAAATTACTATGTTATTTGAAATCTGTGGGCTCTGAGGAAAATTTTATATATTATACTTGGTCGTTGGGGACAAAATTTATTAAATATCCAGTGTTCTGTTACAGTTACTCAAATCAGTTTATAGTGAAATATATTTAGCATTTTTATGTTTTATTTGTATTATTATGTGCATGTATAATGCACAAAATAATACTATAATGATAAAACTATAATGATATAAGTAACTGCATCCAGGTTCCGGCACGTGGAGCCAGGTGGATGGTGGAACCATTTTTTTTTTTTTTTTTTTTTTACTTCCGTTGTTTTTGGTTACAAAGACTTACATGAAAATACTTATTGTAATCTATTTAGGAAATAAACACAAATACATTTTTATATAAAAAAAAATCCTTTTATTTGATTACAAAATACAAAGCCTTTTATGTGAATATAATTATTGTAATTTATTTATGAAAATCTCTAAAACATTCTAGACAAAAGAATGTTTCCCCAGGGCAAGAGCTGCAATACGTATGCACATTCTTAGCATGTTTCCTTGCTTCTTCTCTGCCTCTCTCTTTTGTGATTTTTTCATAACATTGTTTGCATCTTCTTCTGATCTTTTTTCCTTGAACATTTTTCTTTTCAAGAATTAAATGTGATGTAGACGCTGGTCTCCTTTGCCGGGGTAAAGTCTCTTCAAAATCCAGTAGTGCCAAAGTTATTTTCTCTTTGAATTCTTTCAGTTGCATCTTTTTGCCAGTTACTTTTTTATACACAATCCAAGCATTCACACTGAGACTCCTAATAGAAGTGCAATGGCAAGCTTGCGGTACCATTTTATACCCTTCCTAAGTGCCGTTTCATAGGATGCCATCTGGTCAGAGATGTCTATTCCGGTCTTCCCCTTATTGTATGCAATAATTCCTAAGGGCTTCTTTCCACTTTTCCTACGATTTCTTTGCCTTTCTTGTGTATTGGATGGGCCTGGTTCTTCAGTTTCCCTATCTTCTCTCTCTCTAATTTCCACAAGTTCAGGACTGTGTTTTGTTGATAATAACCGGACATCTCTGGCATCTTTCCATTTCAATACAACTATTCCGTTTTGTTCTTCCATTGCAATCATTTCCCCTTTTTTCAGGTCTGCACTCATTACCTCAGTTGGCATGTTCTTCTTTATTTTATAAAATATGTAGTTATGTAAACATAAGATAATAATTTTAAGATTATAATTTTATAAATATTTATAATAGAATCTGAAAAAAAGAGAAAATAATGAAAAAAATGTCACACACATGGTTGTGCCATGACCAGAAAGGCTAAATTTGTTACTTGTCACACACATGGGTGTGCCATGGGCTCATAAGGAGTGACTATTTAAAAAAATAAAAATGCATATATTTAAAAAAATTATTAGAATTTTTAAAAATTTCTTATGCATTTCTGTTTCTCTATTCATGCCTATTATTAATTCACACACAAAAAAAAATGGGCTGGTGGGAAATTTTTGCGGATTTGGGCGTGGCACCCAAAGTGTTAAGTGATCATTCCATGAATTAAGATCGGTCAAGCAGACCTAATTAGAACATTAATAAGTACCTTCACATATGAGCGATTCAGACGGTGCGCTTTCTGACATCGAAGAATTACCTACACCCATTTTTCCACCTACCCCGCGCCCTTCAAACATATTCCCAAACACAGAAGTCAGTATGTCTCAGTCTCAAACCCCCGCCCCAGCATATATTAACTTAGGCAGATTAGTAAATCTTCCTCATACTGTTTTAATTTTTAAGGGGACCATAGATAATCGTTTTGTTGAACCGCGCGTAAGACCTTGGGTTGAGTCTTTAGAGCAACATTTCTTACGCGAGAATATTACCGATGATGATATAAAAATCAGAGAAGCAAAAAGATTTATTGACCCTAAAGAGGGAAATGCCCATGACACAGTCATTTACGTCCCATCAATTAGCGAAGCTATAACATGGGACGATTTTAAACAAAACCTATTAGAATTTTTTAAAGAAATAACCCTTGCACAACCCTTAGCCACATTAGAAGCAGTCTTCCAAGCTAAATGGAAGAAAGAGGAACGAGGATTTAAACAATTTTATTACACGTACACACAAACTTGTAGGAGAAGCCCTCCGGGCCGCAGAAAATGCATGTGGCATAACTTTTACTTCGAAACAAAAATCTAATAGTAGCCACAACCATTTACCAAAACTTACCCGGAGCGCCTAAAAAAAAGTTTCAGGAGTTTTTAAATGTTGACAAACCTATCAGTGTAGCCATAAACAAAACACGGGAACATCACCCCGATTTAGCAAACCAAACTTACCGAAAGGGTAGAGAAACCCCTGTACAGTATATTCAGCAGCAACCACAACACCAATACCAACAGCAACAACAACAATATAAACCAAGGCAAATACAGGGAACACCCCAGAAACAAGCCCCCCAAACCCAGAATACACGCCCTCCTCCACAGTGTTTTAACTGTGATAGTTTCGGGCATATGATAAGTCAATGTAATTACCCCTCGTATTGCTCCCACTGTCACGAACATGGTCATCGCCGTGGCGATCGCCAAAAGTGTGCTGATAAAGCCCCTGCAGGGTATAGACCCCACTTTCAGAAACCAAACCAACCACGTTCCCAAAACGTATCCCAAAAGTCACCCAATCCCCAGAAACCAGTCCATTCCCAGCCTCAGTCGAACTACCAACCCAATAAATCACGACCACAGGGTCACCCACACTCTTACCCCATGTATAAACCCCAATACAACCAGCAAGGTCAACTAGTTCGGTAAGTAGAAGTACCCGGGGAGGAATCATTTTCCCCAGAGAACAGTTTTCAAGAACACCCTTCAGCGTATGATATCCCTGTAGAATATGATCCAGGTCCTCCCATAGAAAACCATGTGAGCCCTTTTTAGATACGCACACAAACTCCCCATCAGGATAATAGGTGCGGACCTCTTAGATTTAATAATAAATTGTAGTACGGATAACCAAGATTTAACTGCTCTCCTAGATACAGGAGCACACGCGACGTTAATTAAGAAACAATGCGTAGATGAATTACTAGAGAGTACAAATTATAAATATGAACTTAAGGCACCATCCTGCCAACTTAGAGGAGTTACGGGCACACCCATACCCACATACGGAGAAATTGAGTTATATTTAGAAATTGGAAACGCGGTATACCCCGCGAAATGTTGTATAGTGGACACAGTCGCCACCTTTCAGACAGACATCCTACTAGGGATGGATTTTTTTTAACCGGAATCAATGGGAGATTTACCCAGCCGGAAAGTTAGTAAAGTGTCGAAATAGGACACACCATCTCCGCGAGGATGACAGACAACTTAATGCTAATAGACTTAGCTCAGTTCAGATTTCCGAAAGAAATAGGAAACCCCCTTTACTTGATAGCAGATCAAGTCGGCCGGTTGCATCCAGAGGGACAACCGCTCCAGAAATCAGACCCCAGGGTAATCAGTTCCAGTTGTTGAATCCAGTTGGATCAACCCAGGCAGTTTCCAGACAGTCAGTTTCCAGTCAGTCAGTTTCCAGTCAGTCAGTTTCCAGTCAGTCAGTTTCCAGTCAGTCAGCTTCCAGTCAGTCAGCTTCCAGTCAGTCAGCTTCCAGTCAGTCAGCTTCCAGTCAGCCAGTTTCCAATCAGTCAGTTTCCAGTCAGCCAGCTTCCAGTCAGCCAGCTTCCAGTCAGCCAGCTTCCAGTCAGCCAGCTTCCAGTCAGCCAGTTTACAGTCAGTCAGTTTCCAGTCAGCGAGCTTCAGTTCAGCCAATAAGGCAAATTTTAGTCGCCGAACCAGAATCAGATTCACAATTTTTCATATGCCCTACCGAGCATATAACAGTAGCACCTTATGAGAAGATTTGTTTCCTAGCAAAAGTAGTCAACAGTCAAGGAAAATTATTAGAGTCAGAGCGTACTCTGATTACAGAGAAAAGTAATTTCAAAAGAGATGTTCTTATTGCCCAAGTCCTTAGTCAGAGTCAGAATTCAGCTATCCCTGTTGTTTGTTTAAACAAAGGAGAAAGTCCTATAGAATTAACTTCAAATCAGAAAATAGGAACTGTTTCCACAGTAGAAATAGATTCAGATTTCCCCATCAGTACGATAAATCGTGTTTCCAGTTCCTTAGAGTTAAAGCCTTCAATATTAAAAGAAGAATATAAGAAATGTCTGAAGCACTCCCTTCAGGAGTCACCAGCTTTACAGGATCCCAAACTAATGGAATCACTTCTCGATTTCCTGATAAGAAATAAAGATGTGATTGCCCTAACCGGAGATCCTCTGGGCCGAACTAATTTGGTCCCTTTTGCAATCAAGTTGGAACCCAATTCCAAACCCATTTTCATTCCTCCCTATCGGGTTCCACATTCTCAGTTAGTCACTATTGAGGAACACATCAAGGACATGTTGGAGCAGGATGTCATTCAGCCTTCAGCTAGTCCCTGGTCCGCTCCTATGATTCTCGTCTCCAAAAAGGACGGAACATCTCGCCCTTGTATAGATTTTAGACGCCTGAATAACATTACCATCCCAGACCGTTTCCCGATTCCAAACATGCAGGAAACAATTATGAACGTAGGGAAAGCGAACTTTTTTTCATCCCTCGATTTAGCATCAGGTTATTGGCAAATGGAGGTCAGTCCCGAATCTCGGGCATTAACTGCTTTCTCCACTAACCGAGGCCATTACGAATTCCAGGTTTTACCTTGAGGAGTCCGAAATGGGCCTGCTAATTTCTCTAGGTTGATGAATATAGTCCTTTCCGACCTATTAGGTGTCGAAGCTCTCGTGTATCTTGACGATATTATCGTCTATAGTTCGGACATAAAAACACACTTTCAACGCCTTCATAATGTGCTATCACACTTGAGAAAAGCACACCTTAAACTGAAGCTTGCAAAGTGCAATTTTTACAAGAATCCCTGGTATACCTAGGATTCCTACTCTCGTCCACAGGAATTAAACCTGATCCAGCCAAACTCGAAGCCTGGAAAGGTACCCTGTACCCAAGACCATCGACGACGCCCGTGCATTTATTGGTTTTGTCGGATTCTATCGGAACTTTATCCCCCAATTTTCGAATATTGCTAAACCCATTACTAATTTGTTCCAGAAAAATTCGAAATTTAACTGGGAATCCGATCACCAACATGCCTTTGAAACTTTAATTAATAAACTAACCTGTCATCCCATTTTACAATATCCTGATTACACAAGACCCTTCATCATAGCCACAGATGCTTCCTCCTATGGACTAGGAGCCGTCCTGTTACAGGACGTAGACGGTGTGGAATTACCCATTGCTTATGCCAGTCAACTTCTCTCTGCACCTCAGCGGAATTATTCCACTACGGACCGAGAGGCCCTAGCGGTATATTGGGCTTTGAAAAAATTCCGAAATATCGTCTATGGCTACGATGTAACCATCAAGACTGATCATAAGCCACTCACGTACCTCTTCAAGGACAAGCTACTTGAAGGACGATTGAGTAGATGGGCTCTGTTGATTCAGGATTTTGCAGCGAAAATCGTATATAAACCGGGAAAACTGCAAGTTATTCCAGACGGATTGTCGAGACTCAAGCCCGACGCCCGAGTGAATAAAATAGGACTTTTTCTTGTGTTCGACTACGAGTGTCTGCAATACTCCCAACAACAGGACCAACACACCCAAAACTTTCGGGCGCGCCTGGAACAAAAGGAACCATCGAAGGTAAAAGAACAGTACAACCTCAAAGATGGGCTCGTACATTTCAGGAACGAAGATGGAAACGACCTCGTGGAGATACCAAAGGATCTCGTTGATATAGCCATTGGACTTTGTCACGACTCACCTTTTTATGGACACATGGGGCCGGATCGCACATCAAAAGTCTTTGGAGCGATACCATTTTTCCCGAGATGAACAGAACGGTACATGAATACATCGCCGAATGTCCATCGTGTTTAAAGCATAAGGGCAACGTACCATCCACCGCTCCAATGCATAAATATCCAGTATGCCAGAGGCCCTGGCAAAGAACTGGAATGGATATACTGGGACCATTTCCCAAAACATCAAAGGGAAATCAGTACATCATTGTGTTTACGGACCACTTCTCGCGTTACAGCGAAGTAGCCGCCATTCCAGACCAGACCTCGGAAACTGTGGCAAGAGCCCTAGTGGAACGCGTCACCCAAAATCATACCACTCCTTCCATCCTAATCTCGGATAACGCCCTTAGTTTCACTTCCAAACTGTTCGAGTCACTCTGTAACATGTGTAAAATTAAAAATACACACATTGTGGCATACCACCCGCAGGCAAACGGCTTAGTGGAAAGGCACAATCGAAAGATCTTAGAAGCCCTGCGCCACGTTGTCGATGCATCCTCCCGTACATGGGATGATTCCCTTCCCATGGTACAAACAGCCATCAACAATGGCTATAATGTGTCCATCGGGGACACCCCTCATTTCGTTCTATATCACTACGACAAGCGTCTACCTTTTGATTTGCCCGACCAAACCGACCCGGCAGTCCTAACATCTTCCGAAATGGCAGAAGCAAATCAGCAACTAGCTGAACGATCTTTCAAGATTTTTGACATAATCCGCTATGCCCTCGACCAACGAAACCAATAGATGGAGCAAGAGCAACATAGGCGTCATCCCCGTCAACGGACTATAATCGTCGGTATGCGATGTTATCTGAAGAGCGTGAAACCGCCAGGGGCTCATCGCAAATTATACCCAAAATGGGATGGCCCATATAGGATTATGAAAGACCTCGGGAAAAATCGTTATGAAATCCTCGACCTCCGAGATCATTCCAAACTAAAGATCATTCACGCTGACAATTTGAAGATAGCTTCCGAACAACACCTTCCCAAAAAACAGCTGCCAGGCGTTCGAGCCGCCTATCCTTCAAAAGGTCAAGATATTAACAAATCGGGCAGGGATCACAAAACTGAAGTAGTCACCGCGGGAACCGCTACCCATGACGAAGATTGGTACCTCGTAATACCACCATTACTCGAGGCAATCTCTGAACAAGAGGAGGCCCCAGAGCCAAGCGTCCCATCGGACCCAGACCCTGGAGAAACCCCTTCGAGAGGATCACTCAGTCAGTGGAACTCCACCATCTCCTCCAACTCCACCATCTCCTCCAACTCCACCATCTCCTCCAACTCCACCATCTCCTCTGTCACCACCCTCGCCGATTGATGATCGACGCACGGACCCTACATACCGCCCGCAAATGCATCACCCACGTGAACTACAGTGCCCGCGAAAAGTATCCGATCACCCTTGAAATTTGTATTTTTTACATAAAAAACAATGTTTAAATGTATACTAACCTTATATTAGTATTTTGTCATCTGTCCTTTGGTTTGGATGACTTGTTCTAGACGTTTTGGCATGGATTTAATCAAGTTTTGACAAACTTCCACTGATATTTCCTTGCACCATACCTTTTTGATGGCCTCTTGTAATTTTTCGACTGAGCCAGTGTCGTGGCATTCAACCTTATTTTTTATTATTAGCCACAGATTTTCTATCGGATTGAGATCTGGACTATTACCAGGCCAATCCAAAATATCAAATTTATTGTCAGTAATCCATTTTGTCACTATTTTGGCCCTGTGACATGGTGCAACCATCATGCATGTATGTTTTTGTCCTTTGGATTGCCATTGCCATTGGAAGTTTATCCTGTAGCATTGCTAAATACCGTGCACCATTCATAGTTGTGTTCTTCGGAAGAAAATATAAGTTTCCACGCCCATAGTAACCGAAACAACCCCAAACCATCACACTTGGAGGGTGTTTCATTGTCTTTAGGGTGTATTTAGGGTCCATCCTATTTGAGCCAATAGGCCGGCGAACCTTTTTGGACAACTTCTGAATGTCAAAAATGTCGACTCATCGCTAAATAAAACCTTCTTCCAGTCATCAACAGTCCAATGAATGTATTTTTACAAAATGCGACACGTTTTTTTACGCATTTTTTCATTAATGAACGGTTTCTTAGCAGCATGGCGAGATGGTAATCCGAGTTCTTTTTGGAGCCGCTCCTGGATAGTTCGTTCAGAAACACCAGATAACAAATTATTCATATTAAATTTTATTTCTTTCGCAGTTATTGTTGGGTTTTTCAATACTAAACGTTTCATAAGTTTGTCTGTTCGCGAATTTGTTTTTCTCGGTCTGCCAGATCGTTTTTAGGGACTGGCGTGGTTAGGCCACCATTGTTCTTAGCCCGTGAAACCCATAAATTAACGGTACTTTGGGATATGTTTAATTCCTTAGCTATCTGTCTCTGTGATTTCCCACATGCATGCAAAGCAACAATAGCACCTCGACAATCACTCTTAAGTTGTTTTTTAGCACACATTATATATAAATTTTATTACACCACTTTCTGTAAAAAAAAAAAAAATCAAGAAATTTACACAAACAGTGAAATCTGACAAATTTGAGACACAGCCACCCGCAACGAAGGCTACCAGAACACTAATTTGAGAATGCGTTGGATAGCTCTCATATCAGCGAGCAACCTCAAAGTTACCAGATGTCGCTAGAACAAATAGAAAGTGAATTACGTGTCTCTGAATATCAAGGGAAAATATTGTATTTTCTTGAGTGATCGGATACTTTTCGCGGGCACTGTAGAACCTTTACATAAGAAACGAACCCGTTCAGAATCTGAGCTCAACGGTCGACCCCCATTACCACCAAAACGAGGCCGACCCCTTCGCCCACAAACACAAGTATCCACACTACCCCCAGCTCCGTATAACATAAGGCGTAGAAATGAATAAAATTGTCCCCCTTATAATTTTCCAAATTATTTACTCTTGTAGACCTAGCATTAGAATTTCTACCGGAGTTGTTATAGAAAAACTTGCAGAAGGTAAATTTTTGAAAGGGCACGCAGACCTTTATATAAATTTGCAACCCCCTGCTAGAATTAAAATCAATCTCCTTCAGATACAAACCCAATTAGAAACGTTTGAAAGTAAAGTCCAAAATTCTTTCCAAGGAAAAGATCAGATAAGTCGCGTTCTGTTAGAAAATACCCTCGAAAATATTCAAACTACAGCACGCGCCCTATCAGAAATATTAGGCTTACCATGGATACAAACTAAAACCAAAAATTCCGAAAACTTTAACCAAAGAAGTAAAAGGGGACTGATAGATATAGGAGGGAAACTGTTCAAAGGTTTATTCGGATTAGCAACCGAAGAAGATATTAAAAGAGTTGAACTTAAATTGAATCTCTTCGCTCGGAATCGACAATATAATGGACACATGTTAGAACAGACTATTAGGTCATTACACGAAAACAATCGCTTCCTTCACTCCCTTTCGGACAGATTCACATACCTTGAATCCATGTTAGCTCAATACAAAGAACACAAACGATATCTAGAATTAATAGAAATAATGAACATACAAGTAACCCTAATTGATAAATACTTACAACGAATAACTACGATTCATTCCAAGGTTTTGCGTGCAACCCAGCTAGCCCGTGGAAAAATCACTCTTTCCACCCTAATACCATGGGAAATACTCCAGTCCTTGATTCACACCGCCCAGTCACAATTAAAATTATCACCCATATTCCACTCAACCACACTAATTACCCTCAATTTCTAGAATACACCTGGACTGTACATGGACCACGCCCCTACACATACCTCATAATTATACCATTTTTCGATTTCCTCACTTATGACGTATATAAATTTCACCCTTTCCCAGCACCCTACCAAAATAACTCTAATGTCTATCGATTGTATTTACCCACCGTACCACCTTACCTTTTCCTCACCAAAGATCTATCAGCTTATTCTATGATGTCAGATAGCGACGTCCGGCATTGCCGATTCCCGCAACCAAATAAACAACTCATCTGCCCTCCACTCAAACCAGTTATTCTTCCCACTACTAGGTCTTGCTTTATCGATTTAATTCGTGACCGGCATGCCCCCGTATGTTCATTTAAAAAATTTCATTCCCCTAAAACCATCCAACTACGAATTGGACCAGACATCTGGGTTTCCTTCGCGAACAGGACTGCCGCTACCCTCGAGTGTCCATCAAATTATTCCCTCATTACAATCCCTATGATTATTCGGCTACCAATTGGTTGCTCCTTGCGTTCAAAAGCCCTCCAAATATACAACCCGTATAAGGTTACCCTTAATAACTCATACCCATTTCCGTCGCAAATTAAATTTAAACCCGTCATAGAGATCTTAAATCTCTCCATAAAACCTGTAACCATCCTACCCGAACTGCATGCCCCTGAATGGAATGATCAATTGAGCCGGTTTAAAATTTCGGATGATAACCAAAACAACCTCTTACAAATACTACAACCGGTAACCATTTTCTCAACATCTGCCGTTAGTATCATTATTGTGTGTGCTATTATCCTCGGTATATTTGTGATGAAAAGATCATTCTGGGAACAAAGAAAACCCAATGACACGGAACATGAAACTATTTATGCACGACCAAGAGTGCGTACCCAGACCACGTGAACTAGACTTAACCACCCGACTTATGTTGTATATATAAATCTGTATTATAAAACCAATAGTTATCATCTAGTTAGCCTTAGTTAGGATGTTACGTTATTATATTAATATCATTCTAGAGGGAAGAGCCCTGTAAAAATGAACCATAAATAATTCCCATATTCCTATATTATCTTATCCTTCATGTAATTCTTGTATTCATTTATATAGTTTCTGTATCCATTGTAAAAAAAAAAGTATCCATTTTAAAAATTCATGTGTTATATGGTTCATGTATAATCTTATATATTTAACTTTATATAATGCCTATACTCATATGTATGTACGTGTGTATTCATTTTTACATAAGGACCAAAATCGCCCAACGCGAGTTTGGATAAAATATTTGATTCGCTTTCTACTTTGCTAAATAATTGGTGACCTGTTGTTTTTTAAAATCTCATAATCATTTTTTTAGATTTCGCTTAATAAGGAACCCTGTTAAGCTTTGCAATGTTCACATTTTGTATACACTCTCTTTCGTTATAAACAATGAGATCATGTCTTGCCTAAGCATTAAAATTGTACATCTTAAACCTTAAAATTTCATTCATATGCATATTTTAGTGTAAAGATGCATAGTCCGATTTCCACTTTTAGTTAACTTGGCAGATCATGATAACATCAGATCTGAAAAGTCGCGGTTTAAGATAAAAATATGGTTTCGTCTTCAAATATTTTGTTTACTCGTTCAAGCCTTACCACAGCTAAAAAATTTACTTATTTTCAAATATTGTGCAAAAATAATACAGCCTTCTTAGCATTTAATAATAATAATGTTAGCAGTTTTTGGGTATATGAACCCATTAAAATTAATCCATTGGCATTCAGAAGCTAATTCAGAGGCTGAGCACTACCTGTATCTTTTAGCAGTAAAGTTACAATTGAAGAAACTTTTTATTGTCCCCTTCGAGCCTTGCTCTCTTCAGAAAAACTTAGAAAACTTTCCGGATACGCTATAAGAAGAATCCGGAACCTTCAGCATTTAGATTGCAAATCTACCAGAGTCCTCCGAGCCACTATAGAAGAACTCGGAGAGTAACATAGAAGAAAAACCACTTCAAGTCACACATCCGTTGCTTGCCTCCTAAACCAGAACCCCCGTCAATCCGAACCACTCCAGGGGGCCATAGACGGAGGGGTTAACATATATATATATATACACATATATATATTCTACCTCGTGGTGTACGGACGTTTTGTTTCCGCTCTGTGTAATATCGAAATAACTAGTGTTTATAAGTTCAGCCGTAAATTCTATCTTATACCAGTGTGTGTATTTAATACCAGTGAATTCGCGATAATAAATTATTAAATGAAAGCCGGTGGCATATAGCTTGCACAACGAAGAAACATCAAATTGAAATATAAATTTAAAACACTTCGAACGGAAAAACAGCTCTGAGATTGTACACTAGGCCTAAGAGGGAAAAAGGTCAGTGCCATAAAAACGAAGGTCGAGTGATCGAAAGAAATTTGAGAAGCGAGAAAAAAAAAAAAAAAAAAAAAAAAAAAAAGGAAAATAAAGGAGGAAATAAAGAGGAAAATAAAGGAGAAAATGGCCAAACATTCGAAGAAATGTGTAAATTGCGGAAAAATCAGAAAATTGAATAAAGCCGGATTATGTGTAATGGAATGTGCCGCATATCAACTTTGCGATTGCAAAAACGAAGCAGACCAGACCTCGGGCTTAAACTGCATTCTGTGCAATACCTTTAAGCACTACGAATGCATGAACTTAGATAGAAAAGACAGGAAAATGGTAAATAGAATAAATAACAAAATCATAGGACTTTGTGGTTTCTTATGCGTCAAATGCATGGAAAACAATAGAAAATCAGTACAGAGGGGAACACAAAATGTTGAAATAGAAGAATCAAGTACAGCAGCTCTACCGACAGAAAAACATGAAACAGAAAACGCCTACACAACCGAGAAGGAAGAAGAAAACACACTACAGGGAGGGGCGAAAGCAGCCTCAGAAAAAGAGGTACCCACGGCAGAAGAGGGAGATACGAAATACACACCAAAGAAAACAACCCCACTGAGCAGGGAAGTGGTGGCGAAGCAGAAGGAAATCGAATCACATAAGACACAGAGGGAATTTAAACGACGGGCCATATGCGAATATTATAAAATAGGTGCGTGCAAATATGGCTCAAACTGCATATACAATCACCCTACAAAATGCTTCTATATGATGAGGAATGGGAAGTGCAAGTACGGACCAAACTGCAACTTTTTTCACCCTCGTATGTGCAGACAGTCAATTACTGAGAAAAAATGCCTGAACATAGAGTGCCCACTTTTTCACATAAAGGGTACGCAAAGAAGAGAACGGGAAAGAACAGATCATATTCGACATAGAAGAAATAGCAAGAGTAATGAAACATATTTTTTAGAAGAAATGAGAATAATAAAAGCTCAGCTTGCCCTTCTAACAAGGAGAGACAGAACGCCGCAAACATATGCACCACAACATTACGCACATCACCCCCCTATTCAACACCACCCACCAATAATACAACAACAACAGTGGTATCACGGGCCGCAACCCCAATACTCCCAAATGCAGCGGCCCAACCAATAACACCAAACAGGAACCGACATCGACCAGGAAACGACCATCATTTAAGAAAATCGAACACGAAGATTAGAAGAAACCCGGTAAATGTATTATACACAAATATACAAGGCCTCTATACGGACCATGCAGACTGCAAATTACAATACTTGCAAAATTTAGCTACGGAAACCAGCATAGATATCATAGGCCTAACGGAAACACACTTACATAAGTGCGAAAAAGGCTGTGAAAACTGCATCGAGAATACTGAAATAGCATTGCTGGACTACAACATATACAGAGCAGATAGAGTGGCTAGACGAGGAGGAGGGTGTTGTATCTACGTGAAAAACACTTACACATGTGAAGTGAGGGTAAAGAAATCAAACAGCACAGTTGAAGTTATTATATTAGAAGTAAAAGAACTGAACCTAACCATTATGAACATCTACAGACCACCAAACACCACAAAAAGTGAATTCCAATTTGCTACAAATGAAATAGAAAACATATTAAAATTACTTGAAACTCCAGCAACAAATATTCTAATTTTCGGAGATTTTAATTTCCCATTCATATCATGGAAGAAAAATGACGAAGTTATATATGTTGAGAAGTTTCATGGCAACATTACTAAAGATGACAGAACCCAAGCAACAATGCTATTAGATATTATGGAACATTACGCCCTTACCCAGGAAATCTGTGAAGCCACGAGAAAGGAGAACGTTTTGGATTTAATGTGGACAAATAACAACGAGATAATAATAAATAAAAAAGTAACGCACAAAGTTCTCCGACCATAACCTCATCGATATACAATTGAAGTTAGCACCCAGAGGTCCGAAAACGCATCCCAGAGAGGCAGATGGAATATTTGAAGGCTTAAACATAAATTCAAAGAAAGTAAATTGGGAAAACGTAAATAAAGATTTAAAGGAGGTAAATTGGGAATTGCTACTACACGAGAAGACTCCACAAGAAATACTATGTATAATAGAGACGGAAACCAAACCTATAATACTGAAACATATTCCAGAGAGACAGGAAAGAAAACGTAGCAAGCTCGAGAGGAAAATCAGGACTCTATTCAGGCAACGAAGACAAACCGTAAAACATCTCCACAGATGCAGAACTGATGCAAAGAGACTCAAACTAGAGAGGAAACTTGGCGAAATAGAAATGGACCTAAAGCAAACATTCATACATAAGACAAACGAGGAGGAAAACAAGGTAGCAGAAAACATAAAAAATAACCCAAAATACTTCTACACTTTTGCGAAAAGGAAAATGCAGTGTAAAGAGAGTATTGGACCGTTGATAGACGGGGAGGCCGAATACACAAATGACCCGAAAGAAATAAGTGAACTGCTTAGGGAACAATTTAAATCTGTGTTTAGCACCCCTAAGTCCGAGATGGAAGTGGAAAACCCAGACGAGTTTTTCGACATTGAAACAGATCAACCAAGAACAAATCCCGGCACAAACCTATTAATGGACTTCGAGTTCACGGAAGGAGATGTAATTACGGCCTTATCACAGATGCGAGACAATTCAGCGCCAGGGCCAGACACATGGAGTGCCACATTTCTGAAGAAATGCAAAGAGAGTATTGCAAAACCGCTATACTTACTATGGAGGAAATCACTCGACACAGGACAAATTCCACTCCCCTTAAAGAACGCTAATATTGCCCCCCTATTTAAAGGTGGTAACAGAGCAATGCCCAAAAATTATCGGCCAGTGGCTCTCACCTCACACCTTATAAAGTGTTTTGAACGCATAATTAGAGCCAAAATTACCTACTACCTACAAGAAAAAGACTTATACAACCCAAATCAACATGGCTTCAGGGCGGGTAGATCATGCCTGTCACAGCTACTAGACCACCAGGAGAAAATATTAGGAACATTGTGTCGAGGACAAAACATTGATGTAATATATACTGATTTTGCTAAAGCCTTCGATAAATGTGACCATGGAATCATAGCACACAAACTTAAGGATACAGGAATTACTGGAAAGCTAGGAAGGTGGATATTTAATTTCTTGACGCAAAGAACGCAAAGAGTGGTGGTAAACGGAGTTAAATCGGAAGTCTCGGAAGTCGTGAGCTCTGTCCCACAAGGGACAGTATTAGCTCCCTTGCTGTTCATAATAATGATTGCAGATATTGATGCAGATATTAAGGACAGTATTGTATCATGCTTCGCAGATGACACGAAGATATGTAAGGAAATATTGAACGAAGATGACATAAGAAAACTACAAAACGACATTGAAACATTATTCCAGTGGGCAGAAGACAACAATATGAAGTTCAACGAAGAAAAATTCCAACTTCTAAGATATGGTAATAACAAAGAGCTACAGAAAAAAGGGTACAAAACTCCGCAAGCCAAACAGATAACACCAAATCCACAAGTCAGGGATCTTGGAGTAATAATGTCGTCGGATGCAGAATTCAGAGAGCACTATAAAATCAAAATCACAACGGCTAGAAAAATAATGGGAATCATCTGGAGGAGCTTCCGCAGCAGAAAAGCAAACATCATGCTCAAATTATGGAAGAGTCTAGTCCTACCAATAATTGAGTATTGCTCAGTACTCACAAGCCCACACAGAAAAAGAGACATTGCGAGCATTGAAGCTATACAAAGGACTTTTACGTCTAAGATAGAGGAAACGGAAGGTGAAGACTACTGGTCTCGACTACAATCCCTGGAACTCTACTCTCTTGAAAGAAGGCGAGAGCGGTACACAATAATATACATATGGAACATACTTGAGGGCTCTGTCCCTAACCTCAGAAATGAAATAGAAACAAACTGGAATGAGAGAAGAGGCAGATTTTGTACGGTCCCAGCTGCGGTGGGACAAGGAGCCATGAAAACGAGGATGGAAAATACCCTCAGAATACGGGGCCCAAAGCTTTTCAATGTCCTTCCAAAAGAAGTGAGGAATCTCCAGCACACCAACCTGAATAACTTCAAGAACCAGCTGGACAGATTCTTGTGCAAAGTCCCTGACCAGCCATGCGTGGCTGGCTACGAGGGCAGGAGGCGATCAGAGAGCAATTCCCTCCTTCACCAAGTCCCGCAAATGAGGCGGGATGCTGCAGAGGGGTCGACCGCAGGTCGATCCTGAACCGTCGTTCAAACTCAACAAAAGTAAACAAAAGTAAAGAAAGTAAGTAAATATATATATATATATAATATTATATTATATATATATAATATATATATATAATATACATATATATATATATATATATACATATATATTACACATACATATATATATATATATGATGAATAAAACCACGAAGGAAAGGAAACACAAAATGGTGCTCAAGCGCTTTCGTCTAATGACATCCTCAGGAACACTGAAGTACATAGAAGGTTACTGCCTATATATAGGTTACAAAAAAAAAGCCTATATATAGGTTACAAAAAAAAAATATATATATATATATACATATATACACATACATACATACATACCTATACAATAAACGAAGAAATGAAATTTTAAAAAAAAAATTTTAAAAAAAAAATTAGTAAATATATATATATAATATATATATATATATATATATATAGTGGACCTAGTTTTAGCCGTTTAAGGTGATAATGATTTAATTATGCAACGATTGATTAAGGCAATGACTGATTGCTTATTAATGAAAGGCTTTTTGAGTAGATCCACCATACTATTGGAAGTGACCGAAATGGCAGCGAGGTCACCAGCTTTGGTTTACGCCCAAAGCAAATTAATATTAAGGTTATGAAAGACACCTTACTTTTTGTAATTTATTATGAAAATAAATCCGTTATTTTATTCACTGTGATATAACAAAGAATTGACAGTAATTAATTGGTAGTTTTACGTTGTGCTTATGACATGGACTTAGCTAATAGGATGAAATGTTAATAGTTAATTTACACGCAATAAGTACTGTACTCATCGATGGTATGTAAATGGCATGCAACATAGAACATTGGATGGGCCTAGCATGATATAAAGAATGCACGTGCGTTTGGTGCATTGAATAGAATACTTGACACTGATTAAATAGGCTAAATGATTGCGTGGATGCACAAGGAATAATTGATGCGGCCTAATAATAATGGATTGAAATGCTTGCACAAATATCATTTATATATAAGAACATTATGTGATGTTAAGTGATTACGTCAAGAGAATATTTAGTTTTCGCATAAATATATGAATTGAACATAATGACGGATGATACGCGGAATAACGGTATTGAAATGACACTTGAATTGGATGATAGGCTTACTGCGTTCTTTCACGTGAGTCCGTTGGAACGTGAATTACTCACTTTGGGAGCGTAGCCTGCTGTTCGGCGGTAGGCTAATGTAGACTTCAAGAGTACTTACGAATATGATGTACTTAGCTTAGGGCGATGTAAAAACTTGAAGGCGGGATGAAGACGAACATATTACGCAGATTCTAGTTGTCGTTGTCCGTTAAGCCTCTTGAGATGATGGATGTAGGCTTCGTGGAGACCTGAGGTGATGTTACTTCTCGAGGTGCAGGCTGGCCTTATGATCAGCCTGTGGTGCTGAATAATCTCGAGGAATGTAGAGAAACTTGAAGGCCGACCCGGCAAACCGCAGGCCCGAAGTGATTCCGGTTGGGCCTCGAAGGATTACTTCTGCAGGCGGTCTGTAGATCTTACTTGATGATAACTGTAGGCCTTGAAGAAAGTAGCGGCCACGGCCCCTCGGCCAGGGGGCCGGACAGCGGCTGGTGGACGCGCTGCTCACGTGATGACGTGCGTACGAGTGAGTGAGAGTGAGAATGAAAGCAAATGGAAGCTCGCTTTTATACCCTGGTGACGTAGGACTATACCAAATCTTAAGACGCTCGGTCCGCGTGTCCTTTGTTTGATAAAAGCTTACATTGGCGCCTCTTTGGGAAGAAACAGACGCTCCATTGTTTGACTCTTGCCCACGTGTGTTTTCCAAGTTCTTTGATGAAGCGTGGTAGTAAAATATTTCTGTCTATTTGTTGGTCTATTTCTTGTCGATCCGCTACATTATATATATATATATATATATATATATATATATATATATATATATATATAAAAAATGAACAATGAATAATCCATATTCATTTTTACATAAGAAACCAAAATCGACTAAGCGAGTTTTGGATAGAATTTGGATTTGTACTTCTTTATTCATTACTGTATTTCTCTAATTCATCTTTTCTAATAATGACTTATACACTATGACGTCATAAAATAACTTAATTCTCTTTCCCATACCTTGTACACTAAATCACGTGCTTAGTATATGGACATCTTCCGTATGCAATGTATGGTAAATTCTTTAATAATAATGTTGTGGTGTTATGTAGTATAAACATTATTATTCAACCATATTCATCCATACGTCACATTTTCCCGTCATTAATTTCCCTTGATCATTATCCTATATAAATTTTATTAAATATTCATTTTTACTCGTGTCAATCTGTGAAACGCAAAACTTTAGGCATTCGTTCGAAAACGCAAAAATACTTTCTCGTATTATTTTTTTCATTTATTATTTTTTATTATATCACCTCCCGCATTGAACTCGAAAATGCTTAGTTGTTATCAAATTCCGCGAACTATAGCATAAGTGAGCGCTTCTAAGATGGAAACCTCCTGTCCCTCTGATTTCAAATTTATAACATATTATAACATATTATTTCGTATATAAATTATCTCGTATGTGCTCATGTACTTGTGTTGTACTAATAACCATATATAATAACCATATAGTATAAACATATAGTGTAACCATATAGTATAACCATATATTATAACCATATATAAATATATAAAAACACTGTAAGAATGGTAAACGACGTAATGTACTTCAATGAAACTGTACTTAATGATGTAATGTACTAAATGACGTAGTCAATGTACTTTAATGGGATTGTAGTTAACGATAATAAATGAATTAATTGGTAATTATAATCATAGTTACAGTAGACCAAAATTACAATGTACTCAATGTCCGACCCGACATTATGTCGCCATAAGGAATGTAGAATCGGCGATACTGTTATTTTTTTTATTATTATTTTTCCGTTGGAATAAATTTTGATGTGCTTTCTACTTTCCCAAATAATTGATGACCTGTTGTTTTTTAAAATCTCATAATCATTTTTTAGATTTAGCTTAATAATGAATCCTGCGTAACTTTTGCCATGTCATGTTTTGTATACATTCTTTCTTCGTTATAAAAGATGAAGTCATGTCTTGCCTAAGCATTTAATTGTAAATCTTAAACCTTTAATTTTTACTCGTATGCATATTTTAGTGTAAAGATGCATAGTTCAATTTCCACTTTTAGTTAACTTGGCAGATCATAACATCAGATCTGAAAATACGCAATTTAGATAAAAATATGGCTTCATCTTCAAATATCTTGTTTATTCGTTTAAACCTTACCACAGCTAAAATATTTACTTTATTTTCAAATATTGTGCAAAAATAATGCAGCCTCTTCAAAATTTAATAATGATGATGTTAATAGAATCGGGGTATATAAACCCCACAAATTTCTTCCATGTTTATTCTGATTCCAACTACGAGGCTGAGCATTACCTGTAACAGTTTAGGAGTAAAACACAGTAAGTAAAAGTCTATCTTCTCCTTCGAGCCGTGCTCTCTTCAGAAAACTTAGTCATTAGAATCTCCCGATAAGTTACAAGAAGAATCGGAGAGAAACCTCAAAGAATTTAATAAGCCTCTCAGAATCCTCCGAGCCACTAAAGAAGAACTCGGAGAGTAGTATAGAAGAAACTACTGCAAGTAACAGATCCGTTGCTGCCTCCTAACCAGAACCCCCGTCGACTCCGAACCAACCCAGGGCCATAGACGGAGGGGTTAACACACATACATATATATATATATATATATATTCATACATATATATATATATATACATACATATATATATATATACATACATATATATAAATATATATATACATACATATATATATATATAATATACACATACATACATATATATATATATATATATAATATACATACATATATATATATATACATATGTTATAATGTTATAATGTTTCAGACCAACAAAGACCCTAGGATCCACTCATGGCTGGTCTACCTGTGTTCGTAATCGTGTATTGTGTATGTCCTCCGTGGTGGCGGAGGGGACCTACAATTTTACGTGGGTTCCGAACCACAAGAACATAAGAAATTTATGTAAAAACTGCCGGTAAATTGGCAACGACCAATTTTTACGAAACTAAATAATTATCAATTTAAAACTAATTAATTATCGATTTAAAACTAAAGATAGAATCTCTGGATCCAGAGGATCAAGTCATAATAGACTACTATCCACAAATTTTACACTCTATATCTATTTATAACGGACATGCAAATATATCAGATCCAAAGAATCCAGTCAATTTCATTACGGTATCCATCAAGTCACGGTCCATATCGATTGCGGACCAAGTCAAAATTTACAACCATATACATTACAATATATACACTTACGAGAAAAAGTGTAGGTGTGGCTGGAAAGACTGTACAGTAATGTATAAATGTGTGTGCACCCATTATGAGTCTCCCATTTAAAGGTGTTTGTGGGGCAAGTGAAGATCATGAGTTTTTCAATACCTCACAGTACTATGGGGGGCACCGCTCGGCAGAGGAATCTCTTTAAATGGGGTGTGTAAGGACAAAGAGTATCCCCTAACCCAAGACGCTGCCTCCCTATATCCCACAACACTTGTGTTGAGCTGTGGGATCTATCCCCACAAAGCCTTAATTTTACTACCTTAAACTATACCCTTTCTATCAACATGCGCGTCTAATCGATTTTTAAACATGTTTATAGACGTGCTACTAATTACTTCTACCGGCAAACTATTCCAGGTATTTACTATTCTATGCGTAAAAAAGTTTTTCGCAACTGCTGTCTCGAACCTTCTACTTGTCAACTTACACCCGTTATTTCTAGTCCTATTATATTGAGATATTTTGAAAAAGCTATCTCTATCTACGTTATCAAACCCATTCATAATTTTGAAAACCTGGATTAGATCACCCCTTAACCTCCTAGTCTCGAGTAGTCAATTTTAACTCCTTAAGCCTATCCTCGTACGACTTTGACCTAAGAGACAGAATCATCTTAGTTGCTCGTCTTTGAACTCTTTCGATTTTGTCTATATCTTTGCGCATATGCGGATTCCAAAATTGGACCGCGTACTCCAAATGGGGTCTAACTAATGATTTATAAAGAGGAACTATAATATCGCGCGATTTGTACTCAAAATTTCGAGCTATAAAACCTAACACTTTGTTCGCCTTATTGACCGCTGCTGTACTTTGTTTCGCTACTTTTAAATCACCAGTGACTATAACTCCTAAATCTTTTTCCTGCTCTACGCTTGCTAAATCTTTCCCTGACATACTATACCCAAAATTACCATTACGCGAA
>JAJOZX010002486.1:512500-530000 GCA_023014485.1 Bathynomus jamesi
TAGGCCCCCTAATCAAACAGCTGATACGGACGAAGCGTTATATCGTGAACTAAAGCGAATAATCGGTAGTGAGCAGGCTTTAGTTATGGGTGACTTTAATTGCGCTAACGTAAATTACGATACAATGCAGGGAGACGCGGAAGGTAATCGTTTAGTTAATTTTCCCGAGGATAGCTTTCTTATTCAAAAGGCTGGGGAACCTACGAGGTTGGACAGTATTTTAGATTTAGTAATAACTACGGATGATAGGCTAATTACTGATCTTCAAATAATAGAACCGTTGGACAATAGCGATCGCAATATGGTAGAGTTTGTCCTCACAGTAAGTCACTCGAAACCAGCTAACTCGACGAAAATTCCTAACTTCCAGCACGCAGACTTTAGTAAATTTCGAAATAAATTGTCACACGTCAATTGGGAAAACGTGATGGGGAACTCCAACGCAAAACTAATGTGGGAATCGTTCGAAACAGTATTTAGGACTATAAATGAGGAATGTGTACCGTACAAAATTAAGCGTGCGAAAGTAAACAACAAGCCCTTCTGGTTTACTTCTAGAGTAGGAGACATTATAAAGAGTAGAGATAGGGCTTATAGGCTACATAAGTGCGATAAAGACAATTTCTGGTTTCGAAACAACTACATATCTCTAAGGCGTGAAGCGAAAAGTGTAATAAAAAAGTCCAAGCGCGAATTTGAAATCTCCATAGCTCGTGACGGTAAAGAAAACCCCAAGCGATTCTTTCAATACGTCAATAATAGAAATCCAGTAAAAAGCGTCTTGGGGCCTTTGAAAAATCTAAACGGAGATCTAGTTTCTGAAAACAAGGAAATGGCTACCTTGCTAAACAAATTTTTTACGTCAGTTTTTACTATAGAAGATGTAACAAATATCCCTACGGTCACGGACATAATACCGTTTGATAATGGTAAATTTTGGATAAATAGTGGTTAGTGAAGGGGAGGTAACGCGGTATTGATAAAATGAAAACGCGTAAATCACCGGGGCCGGATTCCATATATCCCATACAACAAAAGAATTAAAAGATAGCATTGTTGTGCCGCTAACAAAGATTTTTAATGCGTCTATTTCTGAGGGGTGCGTACCAGATAATTTCAAGTTAGCAAACGTAACACCTATCTTTAAGAAAGGCGATAAAGGTGCGGCGGGAAATTATAGGCCAATCAGTTTAACGTCTGTTGTAGGTAAGCTACTGGAATCAATAATTAGGGATCGTATAGTCGAACACTTAGAATTCCATAAGCTAGTTAGAAATACGCAGCACGGATTTAGGCGAAACAAATCTTGCTTAACTAATCTTTTAGAATTTTTCCAAAGCGTCGTTGACGTTTACGATAGACATCGGGCGGTTGATGTATGTATTTAGATTTTCAAAAAGCGTTTGACACCGTGCCGCACAAAAGACTCATTGAAAAAACTAAGGCTCATGGAATCAGGGGTGTAGTAATAAATTGGCTAGAAGAGTGGTTGCGAGGCAGGAAACAGAGGGTGGTCGTTCATGGAGCAGAGTCGTGTTGGGCTAATGTAGCGAGTGGCGTTCCTCAGGGTTCTGTATTGGGCCCCTTGCTTTTTCTTATATATATTAACGATTTAGATGTCGGCCTAGTCAGTACGGTTTCAAAGTTTGCGGATGACACGAAGCTGGGTGGTAGGGCGATTAATGACGAAGATAGAGGTAAAATTCCGGAAGATCTGAATAAAATCGTTGATTGGTCAGTCACATGGCAAATGAGATTTAACGTTGATAAGTGCAAAATTTGGATATAGTTTCGCGTAACGGTAATTTTGCGTACAGTATGTCAGGGAAAGATTTAACAAGCGTAGAGCAGGAAAAAGATTTAGGAGTTATAGTCATGGGTGATTTAAAAGTAGCGAAACAAAGTACAGCAGCGGTCAATAAGGCGAACAAAGTGTTAGGTTTTATAGCTCGAAATTTGAGTACAAATCGCGCGATTATAGTTCCACTTTATAAATCATTAGTTAGACCCCATTTGGAGTACGCGGTCCAATTTTGGAATCCGCATATGCGCAAAGATATAGACAAAATCGAAGAGTTCAAAGACGAGCAACTAAGATGATTCCGTCGCTTAGGTCAAAGTATCGTACGAGGATAGGCTTAAGGAGTTAAAATTGACAACACTCGAGACTAGGAGGTTAAGGGGTGATCTAATCCAGGTTTTCAAAATTATGAATGGGTTCGATAACGTAGATAGAGATAGCTTTTTCGAAATATCTCAATATAATAGGACTAGAAATAACGGGTGTAAGTTGACAAGTAGAAGGTTCGAGACAGCAGTTGCAAAAAACTTTTTACGCATAGAATAGTAAATAGCTGGAATAGTTTGCCGGTAGAAGTAATTAGTAGCACGTCTATAAACATGTTTAAAAATCGATTAGACGCATATGTTGATAGAAAGGGTATAGTTTAAGGTAGTAAAATTAAGGCTTTCTGGGGATAGATCCCACAGCTCAACACAAGTGTTGTGGGATATAGGGAGGCAGCGTCTTGGGTTAGGGGATACTCTGTCCTTACACACCCCATTTAAAGAGATTCCTCTGCCGAGCGGTGCCCCCATAGTACTGTGAGGTATTGAAAAACTCATGATCTTCACTTGCCCCACAAACACCTTTAAATGGGAGACCGAAAATGGGTGCCCACACATTTCTACATTACTGTACAGTCTTTACAGCCACACCTACACTTTTTTAAGTGTATATATTGTAATGTATATGGTTGTAAATTTTGACTTGGTCCACAATTGATATGGACCGTGACTTATTTTTCGTGACAAGGTACTAGTATTGATGGATACCGTAATGAAATTGACTGGATTCTCTGGATCTGATATATTTGCATGTCGTTTATAAATAGATATAGAGTGTAACATATTTGCGGATAGTAGTCTATTATGACGTGATCCTCTGGATCCAGAGATTCTATCTTTAGTTTTAAATCGATAATTAATTAGTTTTGCTAAATTGGTCGTTGCCAATGTACACAGTGTACAGAAGTTGTACATAAATTTCTTATGTTCTTGGTTCGGAATCCACGTAAAATTGTAGGTCCCCCCGCCACCACGGAGGACATACAAAATTACACACACAGTTAGGTAGACCAACCATGAGTGGATCCTAGGGTCTTTGTTGGTCTGAAACATTATAACATTATAAGTGTTCGACTATACGATCCCTAATTATTGATTCCAGTAGCTTACCTACAACAGACGTTAAACTGATTGGCCTATAATTTCCCGCCGCACCTTTATCGCCTTTCTTAAAGATAGGTGTTACGAAAATAAAAACCCACTCTAATAGACAGAGTTTATTTCCACGACAGTTTCGACGCCCACTGGCATCCTCCTCGGGTGGATACAGAAACACGAATGAACCAAAACAAGAGGAGGATGCCAGTGGGCGTCGAAACTGTCGTGGAAATAAACTCTGTCTATTAGAGTGGGTTTTTATTTTCATATTTTGACCTTCACGTAGAAAAAAGTGAAGTTTTTTGCATTTATATAGGTGTTACGTTTGCTAACTTGAAATTATCTGGTATGCACCCCTCAGAAATAGACGCATTAAAAATCTTTGTTAGCAGCACAACAATGCTATCTTTTAATTATTTTAGTTGTATGGGATATATGGAATCCGGCCCCGGTGATTTACGCGTTTTCATTTTATCAATATAGCGCGTTACCTCCCCTTCAGTAACCACTATATTATCCAAAATATTACCATTATCAAAAGGTATTATGTCTGTGACCGTACGGATATTTGTTACATCTTCTATAGTAAAAACTGACGTAAAAAATTCGTTTAGCAAGGTAGCCATTTCCTTTTTTTCAGAAACTAGATCTCCGTTTACATTTTTCAAAGGCCCCAAGACGCTTTTTACTGGATTTCTATTATTGACGTATTGAAAGAATCGCTTGGGGTTTTCTTTACCGTCACGAGCTATGGAGATTTCAAATTCGCGCTTGGACTTTTTTATTACACTTTTCGCTTCACGCTTTAGAGATATGTAGTTGTTTCGTAACAACAGATTATCTTTATCGCACTTATATAGCCTATAAGCCCTATCTCTACTCTTTATAATGTCTCCTACTCTAGAAGTAAACCACAAAGGCTTGTTGTTTACTTTCGCACGCTTAATTTTGTACGGTACACATTCCTCATTTATAGTCCTAAATACTGTTTCGAACGATTCCCACATTAGTTTTGCGTTGGAGTTCCCCATCACGTTTTCCCAATTGACGTGTGACAATTTATTTCGAAATTTACTAAAGTCTGCGTGCTGGAAGTTAGGAATTTTAGTCGAGTTAGCTGGTTTCGAGTGACTTACTGAGGACAAACTTTACCATATTGTGATCGCTATTGCCCAACGGTTCTATTATTTGAAGATCAGTAATTAGCCTATCATCCGTAGTTATTACTAAATCTAAAATACTGTCCAACCTCGTAGGTTCCCCAACCTTTTGAATAAGAAAGCTATCCTCGAGAAAATTAACTAAACGATTACCTTCCGCGTCTCCCTGCATTGTATCGCAATTTTTACGTTAGCGCAATTAAAGTCACCCATAACTAAAGCCTGCTCACTACCGATTATTCGCTTTAGTTCACGATATAACGCTTCGTCCGTATCAGCTGTTTGATTAGGGGGCTTATATATAACCGCAACAACAAGTTTGAAATCGTTCAATTTAAGTTCTGCTATAGTCGAATCTATCGGTTCTGGAATTGTGTGCTTTACTTCTATAACGTTCGCTATATTATCTTTGATATACAACATAACACCGCCTCCTCGCCTACCTATTCTGTTTTTAACAAAAAGTCTATAACCTTTAATTTGATACTCCCCTACAAAGTCACGAGTTTCAGTGCTAAGCCACGATTCATTTATCGCAATTATATCATAGTCTTTACAAGCAATTAAAGAAAAAAATTCTTTTATTTTATTTCGTAGGCTACGAGCATTTAAGGATAGAACCTTCAAATTGTTTGTAATTGCGACAACTTCGCGAGCGCAGTGGAAATTTATGGAATTTACGCTGGGACCGTTCCAGTTACGGCAGCCTGAAAAGAAGAGACAGTATTATGAAAGAGTCTTCCTAAACGCGCAGCTCCTACGTCATTAAGATGAAGTCCATCTCCGAGGAACAAGTCCCTCCTGCCGCAGAAACTGTTCCAAAAATTTGCAAAATGCACTCCTTCCTCTTGGCAAAGAGACTTTAGATTATTGTTAATATAGGTCGCCTTGCTGTAGAAATCGTTACGATGGATAATTCGAGGAAGTATACCTGTTAAAACAATCTTATTAGTTTTTTCCTTTAATCGCTCTAGTAAGTCCCTGTACCTAGCCAGCAGTTCTTCCGATCTAGAATTTAAAACGTTATTAGTACCGACATGAATAACATACGTTGTGTCCTCGGAGGTACCATCTGTAAATTGGTCAACACTATTAGTTATATCCTCCACCCTTGCACCAGGGTAGCAGTAACGGCGCCTACGACGAGGGTTTCTGCCACAGAATTCCTCGAGCTGTCCTCGAACAATGGAATCGCCAACTAGTCGTATTTCCGGTTCATCATCATCTTCAAAACCTAAAAGATAAAACTTATTGTTTGTTATTACTGGTAGACATGTCTTAGGTTTTCTCAATGGGGCTCCATTACGCACTCGAACGAAGGGTTGGGAACTAGGAGAAGAGAGAGGGCTATTAATACTATTTATATTATTAACAGAAACTGAGGCAAGAGGGGTCGCAACTGGAGTCTCAAGGGATTCTAATTTAGCCGTCAGGAGCATCACCCTCTCTTCAAGGCTTACTCTGGCCTCCTTCTCACGTTCTAACTCGTTCCTCAGCACTTCCAAGTTTGAGCACCACCTGCAAACTAACTGTTCATTATTAGCCATTGTAAACGCGTAAGCGGCAAATTTCCCTTCACAGCGACTGCAAGTACTTGACGGGGGTGCCATGCTTTTAATTAGTTAAAGTACAAACAAAAACAAAAAACGAGCGTTTGGAAATTAATAAATTTTAACGTAGGTCTATCGCGTGCTTATTGTACCGTCACCTGCGAAAACCCGCAAAAATGTTCTTGAAACACAGAAACAGGTTCTTGTAACACAATTTTATGCTAAATGAATATATAATTAAGCTATCGACGAAATATATGTTAAAGAAAAAGTATTAAATGGAACTTATCTGTCTGCTGTGTACTGACTTAATCCCTTTTTTCCCACGGTAGGTGACCCTTCTGGAGGTCAGGTAGTGTGTGACGGGAATTTGAACCTTAAGAAACCTCGTTTCTGATAGATTTGAAAAACAACAAAGGGAAACCAAGGGAATTTCAACCTTATGAAACCTCGTGAAGTAACAGATTCGGGAACAAACAAGGCCCTAGCCTTGGTTTAGTCAAGTAATATAGTAATGAATAAATTCAATAAATAAAATATATTCGTTAATGAATGATTAGTAACCAAGTAATTTAGTTAAGAATGCACCAAACACTATTTTTTTATTATTTTTTTTTAAAGACACTTGAACGGAAACCACTTATTCACTTGGTAACACTTGACACGATAAAACACGTCTGTTCACAGGGAAAGACTGATCACGACTATATATATATATATATATATATATAATATTTAGGAGAAATCCAATGACAAGGAGAAATGTAAATGCCATGAAAAGTCTTCTTTATTGCGCAACGTTTCGAGCAATACGCTCATCTTCAGGCTGTTTAATAACAATGTGAAATTAAAATCAATATTGAATGAAAAACAAACAGAAATTTCTATAACCTATTCGTAAAGACAAATTTTAAAAGACTGAGAAAAGAGGGTTAAGTTCTAAGTTATACAGATTTACATATAAAAATTAAGAAGTTATTTTTAAATACATGTAGTAAATGTGAAATTAATACACTGGAAAAATTACCAATAGTACACTGGAACAATGGAGCTATCTACCTTACACAGCAGTATCCTGTTCAATATGTAGACAAACTAATTAGATCCTTCTTAAATAATGTTTATAGCCCTCAACTTCCATGTATTACAGTGCCGAAGGATATAAAATATTTCTTGGTACCTGAAATGGGTCCCTTGAATAAGGAATTTAAGCTTAAATTTACAAAATTGTTAAGGAAATTTTTTTATCATACTGATTTCCGCATCATATTTATTAATAAAACGTCATTAGGTAGCTTTTTCTCAGCGAAGGATCGAACCCCTGACTCGTTGCGTAGCGGTGTTGTATATTTTTTACCTGCCCCAGGTGTCTCCTTGGGAATTACATCGGCAGCACTGTTCGCTCTCTCAGGGCTAGATTTTATTCGCATATGGGAATAAGTGGCCGAACAGGTAAAATTTTAAAAACTAAGGAAGCCTCGAGCATTCGTGAACATAGCATCAAATGCAAAATTGATGTCACTTTAGACAATTTTAAAATTCTTGGTTGTAATACTTGTCCCAACTCACTAAGAATTTTAGAATCCCTTTTCATTAAAGCATTGTCCCCTAGTCTGAATGTTGACTCATCGTCCGTCCCTCTCAATTTGCTATGATCCCTCCTCCTTCCCCAATTCCTTATAATCCTCCTTCCCCTATCTCCCTCGCCATCCTTCGTTCCCGTTTCCTCTGCTCAAATTAGTCGGCCTCGGATACTGCTGTGTAAGGTAGATAGCTCCATTGTTCCAGTGTACTATTGGTAATTTTTCCAGTGTATTAATTTCACATTTACTACATGTATTTAAAAATAACTTCTTAATTTTTATATGTAAATCTGTATAACTTAGAACTTAACCCTCTTTTCTCAGTCTTTTAAAATTTGTCTTTACGAATAGGTTATAGAAATTTCTGTTTGTTTTTCATTCAATATTGATTTTAATTTCACATTGTTATTAAACAGCCTGAAGATGAGCGTATTGCTCGAAACGTTGCGCAATAAAGAAGACTTTTCATGGCATTTACATTTCTCCTTGTCATTGGATTTCTCCTAAATATTAAATTGAAGCTCTGTAGAAGCAACCCGCATAATTATATATATATATATATATACACAAACTCAGAATGGTCCCCTGAGAAACTTATATGTTAAACACAGACCGTGCATGGAACAAGGAACTCTTCTGGGAAAATTAAATCCACTATAGTCCGAATAAGCAATGGTAAATGACAAATACCATAGTTTTTCTTTTTCATGATGCAAGCCCGACGTGGGCAACGGGTCTCTCGCAAAGAGGTCCCATAAATATAGCTTCCCTCACCAGCTATCTGCAAAGCAGACAGGATCCAGCTTTGGGACATGGATCTAGGGTTTAAAGCAGCCTAGCCCTGCTACATTTAGAACCTCAATATAAGCAAAAGACTCGTTGCATTCACGTCGGATTGAATACATCAAAGAAAAAGGGGTAACTATTGTATTTTTAGCCAAAAAAACAAAACATATATATATATATACATACATACATACATACATAATATATATATATATATATACATAATATATATATACACACACATACATAATATATATATATACCACACACATATATATATATATATATATATTACACACATACATACATACTGCGTGTTCTTTGCAGTTGAATGTATATATAATATATATATATATATATATATATATATATATATAAAGGGTGATCCAGAGAAATGGGACCCAAAAGAAACCCCTGTAACTCTTAAAGTATAAGTCCTTTTATAAAATCATTCGCATCATTCGAAAGAGGATAGTTACAAGTTTGTACAGGATTGTATAGGTTTTGACAATACAAGACAAGATAAGATACAAAACAAAATAAAAGTGTTAGTTAAAACTAACCCTTCAAGATGACTGCATGGACTGTGGAACAGCTGCGTTTCATAACTGAGCAATATTATGAGCATGGAAGAAGTGTAGTTTCAGCTCAAAGATCTTTCAAGACAAATTTTCAGATGTCAAAATCACCTTCTAAGAGCTGAAACTACACTTCTTCCATGCTCATAATATTGCTGTTATGAAACGCAGCTGTTCCACAGTCCATGCAGTCATCTTGAAGGGTTAGTTTTAATAACACTTTTATTTTGTTTTGTATCTTATCTTGTTTGTATTGTCAAACCTATACAATCCTGCACAAACTTGTAACTATCCTCTTTCGAGTGATGCATATGATTATATAAAAGGACTTATACTTTAAGAGTTACAGGGGTTTCTTTTGGGTCCCATTTCTCTGGATCACCCTTTATATATATATATATATATATATATATATATATATATATATATATATATATATACACACATACATATACCTTATGAACCTTATGTTGTTTCGTGTGTTGGTCTCTCTTCACACGGAGGTCAAGCTGGTGGCCCCGCCTCTAGGTCTGGCCTGGTGGAGGAGCGAGTTACTTTCTTGCGCTCTCCACCGTACATAGCCAGGCACGCCCGGCTCATCTGGTACTGTCCTGAGCCAGGCATCCAGTCTTTTCTTGAAGACTTCAACTTTGACCCCCGTTACGTTTCTGAGGTCCTTAGGAAGCTGGTTGAAAAGTCTTGGCCCCCTGACAACCAAGCTATTTTCCTTCAGGGTTGAGGAGGTCCCTTGTCGTGCTTTTAATTTGGGAACACTACACATTCTGCCTTTCCTATTTTCCAGTGTTGTTTGAATGGTAATTGGGTTTAGTTTTAGGTTTGGTACCAGTTTTTCGATCATTTTCCATATGTAGATTATGATGTACCTCTCTCTTCTTCTTTCCAGTGAGTACAGATTTAGTTTACGTAGTCTTTCCCAGTAGTTGAGTTCTTTGCAGCCATCAATCTTGGCTGTGAAATGCCTTTGCGTTTCTTCTAGTTTATTAGTTTCTTCCTTTTTATATGGGGACGTCAAAACTGAGCAGTATTCAAGTTTTGGTATAATCAGTGTTTTTAGCAGGGGAATCATTACTGTCCTGTCCCTTCTCTTGAACGTTCTTAGAACCTGTCCGGCGACTCTTTTTGCTTTATTTATCGCTATCTGATTTTGTGTTTCGAATTTCGCATCATCTGTCATTATTATCCCGAGATCAATCGCTTTCATGCTTCTCTGAATTTCCTGTCTATCTGGAGCATAATATGCAGTCTGTTTAAGTTCTTCTTTTCTACCATATCTCAAGAGCTGAAATTTCTCGGCGTTGAATGACATGTTGTTGTCTTCTGACCATTTGTATATTTTGTTCGTGTCCCTCTGCAAGGCCTCCACGTCATGTACATCGCTGATTTTTCTGCTGATCTTTGTATCGTCTGCAAAGGATGTTACTATACTATTGCTGTTTACTCCGCTGTCTATGTCTGTTAGCATGATAATGAACAGGAGTGGGGCCAGTACTGTCCCTTGTGGTACTGAGCTGCGTACTTCCGATTCTGATGATGATATACCTTGAATTTTGACGACCTGCAGACGATCACTAAGGAAGTTGTAGATCCATTTTCCCACTTTGCCTGTTATTCCCATGTCTTTAATTTTATGTCCTATTATACCATGGTCACATTTATCGAAAGCTTTAGCAAAATCTGTGTATATAACATCGTAGTTGTCATTGCCTTCCAATGCATCTAGGATATTGTTGTAGTGCTCTATTAGTTGTGATAGGCATGATCTACCTGATCGGAATCCATGCTGATTTTCGTTGAATCTTTCCCGTGTCTCCAGGAAATCATAAATTTTTCTCTAACTATTCTTTCAAATACTTTGGTGAGGTGGGACGTCAATGACACTGGTCTATAGTTCTTTGCTTGAGATCTGTCCCCTCCTTTATATATAGGGACAATGTTTGCTCTTTTCAAGATGCTCGGTATTTCCCCAGTGTCTAGGGATCTTCTCCATATCCAGTATAAAGGTGTAGCTATTTCATTTTTACAGTTTTTAATCAATAATGCGTTCCAATTGTCCGGACCTGCAGCTGAATGTAGTTTCATTTGTTCTATAGCTCTCGCTACATCTTCTGGTGTAAACTCAAAGTCTGTTATATACTCTCCTTGCAATTCCTCTTCAAAGAATGCATTTATGTCAGGTATCGCTTTGTCACTTTTTGGGGTACTGAAAACTGATTCATATTGAGCTCTCAATGTATCAGATATTTCTTTTGGATCGTCGGTTAGTTCATTATTTCCCGTCCTTAAGGGCCCAATAGCGGCGCGCGTTTTTGTTTTCCTTTTTGCATAGCTATAGAAGTATTTTGGATTTTCCTTTATTGCTTCTACCGCCTTTTCCTCTTCCCTCTCTGTATGGTCCTTAATCAGGGCTTGTATTTCCCTATCGATACCCTCCAGTTTTTCTTTTATTATTTTCCTGCCATTATCTCCGCAGTTTCCTAACTTCGCCTCCACTCTCTTTCTTTTGCGGAATAGTCTTCTCTTTTGCCTTTCTAGCCAGCTCCTCTTTCCTTTTGGCTGTGATTTCGGAGCATATTTTTCTAAAATTCTCAGCGTTTTTTCCTCCAAAGTTGTTAGCATTTCTTCCGTTGTTTTATTCTCGAAAATTGTTCTCCATTCTATTTGGGCCATGTGCGATCTGATTGCTTCCCAATTTATAGTCTTCGAGTTTAAGTTAAAGGCCCCGAATTTACTTCTTTCCACAATATGTGTATTGTCTTCTAATGCTGCCATCATATTTGTTGATATCTCGATTAAGTTGTGGTCTGAGATAATGGTTGGGGTTATTTTTATATCAGCAATCAAGTTCGTGTTATTCGTGAATACCAGATCCAGGCAGTTATTTTTTCTGGTATTTTCTGTTATCTCCTGTGTCAGCATAAACTCGTTTGTGAGAGCCATCAACATTTTTGCTTGTTCCTGATCTTCTCTTGTGCCCCCCTTGTCCTGGTGAATATATATATTCCTATTCACCTTTTTGTATTTTATAAATGGGAAGTTAAAGTCTCCGCAGATCATTATATTGGGGGATGGAGGGTTTATGGCCTTTATTAGCTTTCTAATGTCATCAATGGCCTCCGAGAATTTTTCGGTTGGGGTGCTTGGAGGTCTATAGATGACTATTACTATCAAGTTTAGTTTTTCTATTTTCACTGCTAGGAGTTCCACATAGCTGTTTGATTTACTTATTATCGTCTCTGTCATATGACCTTCCTGTACATATATAGCACAGCCACCTTTCCGTCTCGTCGTTCTATCCGCTCTTAGTAAGTTGAAGCCCTCTATATTTATCTCTTTCTTATCAATACAATGTTCGCAGTTTTCACAATTTCCTTGGCAATCTTTAAGATGAGTTTCTGTGAGGCATGCGATGTCCGCCCTTGTTTCGTCCATAAATCCTTTCAGGTACGAAACCTTATTGAGTGATTGGTTTGGTCTTATTCCTTGAATATTAGCCAGGACAATTTTTATGTTCTCTGTTTTTCGTTGCCCCTTGTGCATTTCAAGTTCGTTTTCCTTCGATATCGCTTGATTCGTTGCTCTATGATCCTCCGAAAGAGATCCGTTTCCTCCTACTTGTATTGGTAGCTTCTTGCCCGGTAGCGATTTGGCTCGGGGGTTTCCAGCTGTGTCAACTGCATGTGGATGACATTTAGCATTCGTAAGGTGTCTGAGATGTTGAAAAAATTTTCTTGTTCGCTTATTGTGTTCCTATTGTTGTTCCTATTGTTATTTTTATTCCTATTGTCATTTAAACTTTTTCCTTTGTTCGTTGAGTCCGTCGGGAGATGTTGATAGTAGCATTTATTCCCGAATTTGCAGGTTCCGTATTTTGCGTAAGTTCTGCAAATGTCCGGGTGGTAGAATTTACATCCGTCTCCAAATTTACAACGACCATTATTATAGAAGAAATTGCATATTGGGGGATGTTCATATATACATTGTCCTCTTTTAAATCTGCAATTTCTTTTATATAATACCTGCATATAATTCCTTCCCCATATTTACTCTTGGCTTTTGTTTTTTGCTCCTTATTGGGGGACAGTTTTACTTCGTTTACTTGACTGCCCTCTTGTCTTGTCCTATTTGTGCTAGTTGTGTTTGTGTCCTTCGTTGCCCTTATGCTGTGTGTTGTCTTTACACTCTTTGTCGCCTGTGTGTTTTCGGCCTCATTTTGTGACGGTATTTGAATTCTTTCTATTTCGCCTTTCTCCGTTTCTTCCGTTTTCCACTGTTCTTTGTTTCCACTTTCCTCTTTCATTCTCTTCTCGTAGTCTCTTTCTGCTTTAAATACCGTAAAAGAGTTTAATTCGGTCAAGCAGTTCTCGCAGAAAAATTTTATTCCATTAAACTGCTTTGCGTTCGTTATAAGGGAGATTTTTTCATCTCCCCATTCTAGGCATTTAAAATCAAAAAGTAGCTGACAAAAATCGCACCTGATCGCCTCTGTCTCAGCTGTTGCAGTTTTACAATTCCACAGAGTTGCATGTATGCATTAATTTCCATGTTGGTGAAGTGACTCAAAAAGGGGGTATTATGGGAGGTATTGGGTGGGGGATGACTCAAGCTGTGTGAGGGAAAGAATTTTCCGTTACTCCAGGGTAGGGGATGTGGCACGCTGTATACTTCTCACTGATTGGTCCTCTCGACCGTGGCTGCGGGGGATAATGGGGGGATATTTGCGGGCACTTCAAAAAACAAAACTTTCCTCACAAAGAGACTCGGAAAAATAACAAAAACAAATGCTGTATATATTAATTCACTTTGATTTTATTCACTTTTTTGGTATACGCCGCGATTTTTACTTTTTTAAAAAGAAATACCGCTATGCACTATCAATTAACTCACAATATCGGCACCGTTTAAAACTGATTAACTGCAGGATTTTTACTGTAATATCGCTTTTATTCGGACTTCGATCGAAACACGTGTAACCGCCACAACAGCAAAACACACATATATATATATACATATATATACATATATTAACGATTTAGATGTCGGCCTAGTCAGTACAGTTTCAAAGTTTGCGGATGACACGAAGCTGGGTGGTAGGGCGATTAATGACGAAGATAGAGGTCAAATTCAGGAAGATCTGAATAAAATCGTTGATTGGTCAGTCACATGGCAAATGAGATTTAGCGTGGATAAGTGCAAAATTTTGCATATAGGTTCGCGTAACGGTAATTTTGCGTATAGTATGTCAGGGAAAGATTTAACAAGCGTAGAGCAGGAAAAAGATTTAGGAGTTATAGTCACTGGTGATTTAAAAGTAGCGAAACAAAGTACAGCAGCGGTCAATAAGGCGAACAAAGTGTTAGGTTTTATAGCTCGAAATTTTGAGTACAAATCGCGCGATATTATAGTTCCTCTTTATAAATCATTAGTTAGACCCCATTTGGAGTACGCGGTCCAATTTTGGAATCCGCATATGCGCAAAGATATAGACAAAATCGAAAGAGTTCAAAGAAGAGCAACTAAGATGATTCCGTCTCTTAGGTCAAAGTCGTACGAGGATAGGCTTAAGGAGTTAAAATGACTACTCTCGAGACTAGGAGTTAAGGGGTGATCTAATCCAGTTTTCAAATTATGAATGGGTTTGATAACGTAGATAGAGATAGCTTTTTCGAAATATCTCAATATAATAGGACTAGAATAACGGGTGTAAGTTGACAAGTAGAAGGTTCGAGACAGCAGTTGCGAAAAACTTTTTTACGCATAGAATAGTAAATAGCTGGAATAGTTTGCCGGTAGAAATAATTAGTAGCACGTCTATAAACATGTTTAAAATCGATTAGACGCGCATGTTGATAGAAAGGGTATAGTTTAAGGTAGTAAAATTAAGGATTTGTGGGGATAGATCCCACAGCTCAACACAAGTGTTGTAGGATATAGGGAGGCAGCGTCTTGGGTTAGGGGATACTCTCTGTCCTTACACACCCCATTTAAAAGATTCCTCTGCCGGCGGTGCCCCCCATAGTACTGTGAGGTATTGAAAAAACTCATGATCTTCACTTGCCCCACAAACACCTTTAAATGGGAGACCCAAAATGGGTGCACACACATTTCTACATTACTGTACAGTCTTTACAGCCACCCTACACTTTTCCTCGTAAGTGTATATATTGTAATGTATATGGTTGTAAATTTTGACTTGGTCCGCAATCGATATGGACCGTGACTTGATGGATACCGTAATGAAATTGACTGGATTCTTTGGATCTGATGTAAGCACACCGGACAAAAAATTAGTCACCCCTAATAGCACCGATAGTAGGAAGTTCAAGGTCACACAGAGGGCGCTGATGTAGCATTGGTAAGTGACAAGTAGCGGTGACGTAGCACACAGGATCAGATCTGTTTCGTGAGGTGGTGAAGAACAAAGTGTGTGTTGGATATAGTCTGCAAAATGGGTCGTGAGGCAGACGTTACTCAGTGGCAAAAAGGAGCCATCGTGTTTGGCAGAGCCCACGGACACAAAATGTCTGAAGTAGCCCAATTTGTTGGTGTGTCAACGCGTACTGTCCAGCGAGTTTACAAAGATGGTGTAGTTCGCAATCAACTGAAAATCGACGGCGTAACTGTGGCCGGAAAACAATTCTCGACAATAGTGACCGCCGCCATGTTTCTCGTCTAGTAACTGCAAATCGTTTTCAAACCAGAGAACAATTGCTCCAAGAAACCAATGAGGTTCTCCAGCGACCAATTTCCGAACGGACATTGCGACGAGAACTGCATGCGATGGACATTTGGGGCAGGGTACCACGGAAGAGGCCGCTGTTAACAGCAAGTCACAAATTGGCACGTTATAATGGCTCAGAGGCACAAAAACTGGACTGCGGCAGATTGGAAACGTGTAATTTGGTCCGATGAGTCCCGTTTTTGTTTGTTCTCCAATGATGGAGGCGACGAGTACATCGCAGGTCCAATGAAGCCTTTAATCCTGAATGCGTCGAAGGTGTTGTTCAGGCTGGAAACAGAAAGTGAAGCGCAGAAATAGACACCCACGGACTCTGGCGGAACTTCGGGACCGGCTGATGAACGAGTGGCAGCAAATCGATGTTCAGTACATGCACAACCTCGTAGAATCTCTGCCTCGCCGGATTCGTGCGGTTATCAAGGCCAGAGGCGCCGTCACACGTTATTAGGTACATTCTGAGAGGGGTGACTAATTTTTTGTCCGGTGTGCTTATTTGCATGTCCGTTATAAATAGATATAGAGTGTAACATTTGTGGATAGTAGTCTATTATGACTTGATCCTCTGGATCCAGAGATTCTATCTTTAGTTTTAAATCGATAATTAATTAGTTTTAAATTGATAATTATTTAGTTTCGTAAAAATTGGTCGTTGCCAATTTACCGGCAGTTTTTACATAAATTTCTTATGTTCTTGTGGTTCGGAACCCACGTAAAATTGTAGGTCCCCTCCGCCACCACGGAGGACATACACAATACACGATTACGAACACAGTTAGGTAGACCAGCCATGAGTGGATCCTAGGGTCTTTGTTGGTCTGAAACATTATATTATATTATTATTATATATATATATTATATATATATATATATATATATATATATATATATATATATATATATATGCTGCAAACCCACAAGGAAAAAGAAAAACGATTCCAAGGCCTTTCGTATATACATATATATACACATATATATATATACACATATATATATATAATATATTGATGGATCGAATAACCGCAACCGCACTACAACCGCACAAAAATTCACAACCGCAACCGTAACCGCAACCGCCGTTCCATAAGTGCGGTTGCGGTTGTAAAAGCTTAGTTAATTTTATTTAGGTGGTGGAAAGATAACGACTAAAATACAAAGAACTTGGCTGTATTGCAAGAACATATCTTGCTTGCCCTTCAAGTAGCATTCCAAGCGAGCAGCTCTTCAGTGGAGCGGGAAACGTTGTACGATGAGAGGCGTTGCCGCTTGAAAGGTGAAAATGCAGCAAAAAATATTATTCTTGAAATTCACACTGCCTGTCATTAAGTTTGCATCAGTTTTTCAAATGAATAATAATCAATAACTTTCCAATGGGTGGAGGCTGGGGAAAGTGGTAGGTGGGATGAACAGTGCGATGGGTCCTCGTCCCTCATCCTGGTAACACACTTAGTGCAAAATATGGTTTTAATTAATTTGACCTATTCTTTCATAATAGCTATATAAGTTTAGAATATACTTCATTTAAATAGTATTTATTTAGTAAATACCTTATGTTGAACACAAGTTTTGCAACACACAAATAGCGGTAGCGGTGTATTGCAAAACTTGTGTTCAACATAAGGTATTTACTAAATAAATACTATTTAGTATATATTATGTACCAAGTGTGGCTAAATCGCACTATAGTGGCTAAATCCATTAATAATTACGCATTTTCCTAGTATATGATAACCGCAACCTCAACCGCGGTTGGAAAAAATTCGACAACCGCAAACCAACCGCAACCGCGGTTGTGAAAAACCGGACACTCGATCCATCACTAAAATATACACATATATATATATATATATATATATATATATAT
>JAJOZX010002486.1:537500-547500 GCA_023014485.1 Bathynomus jamesi
TTTCCCTAGTAGGCAAATTGTTGTGCATTTATTTTTTTTTAGATAGTGTAGTTAGGAAAACCCCTTAAGTGATCATTCCATAAATTAAGATCGGTCAAGCAGACCTAATTAGAACACACTAATAAGTACCTTCACATATGAACGATTCAGACGGTGCGCTTTCTGACATCGAAAATTTACCTACACCCATTTTTCCACCTACCCCGCGCCCTTCAAACATACTCCCAAACACACACACTTCAGATCCAGAACAAGCCAATATGTCTGTCTCAAACCCCCTCCCCAGCATATATTAACTTAGGCAGACTAGTAAACCTTCCTCATACTGTTTTAATTTTTAAGGGGACCATAGATAATCGCTTTGTTGAACCACGCGTAAGACCTCGGATTGAATCTTTAGAGCAACATTTCTTACGCGAAACCATCACCGATGATGATATAAAAATTAGGGAAGCAAAAAGATTTATCGACCCTAAAGAGGGAAATGCTCATGACACAGTCACCTACGTGCCATCAATTAGCGAAGCTACAACATGGGACGATTTTAAACAAAACTTATTAGAATTTTTTAAAGAAATAACACTTGCACAACCCTTAGCCACGTTAGAAGCAGTCTTCCAAGCTAAATGGAAGAGGAACACGAAGATTTAAACAATTTTATTACACGAACACACAAACTTGTAGGAGAAGCCCTCCGTGCCGCAGAAAATGCATGTGGCATAACTTTCACATCGAAACAAAGAAATCTAATAGTAGCAACAACTATTTACCAAAACCTACCCGGAGCACCTAAAAAAAGTTTCAGGGGTTTTTAAATGTTGACAAACCTTTAAGTGTAGCCATAAACAAAACACGGGAACATTACCCCGATTTAGCAAACCAGAACTACCGAAAGAGTAGAGAAACCCCCGTACATTACATTCAACAGCAGCAGCCACAACACCAACAGCAACAACAACAACAACCCTATAAATCGAGGCCAATGCAGGGACCACCACCCCAGAAACAAGCCCCCCAAACCCAGAATACACGCCCTCCTCCACAGTGTTTTAACTGCGATAGCTTTGGGCACATGATAAGTCAGTGTAATTATCCCTCTTATTGCTCCCTGTCACGAACATGGTCATCGCCGTGGCGATCGCCAAAAGTGTGCTGATAAAGCCCCTGCAGGGTATAGACCCCACTTTCAGAAACCAAACCACCCACGTTCCCAAAACGTATCCCAAAAGTCATCCAATCCCCAGAAACCAGTCCATTCCCAGCCTCAGTCGAACCACCAACCCAATAGAGTACGACCACAGGGTCAACCACACTCTTACCCCATGTACAAACCTCAGTACAACCAGCAAGGTCAGCTAGTTCGGTACGTAGAAGTACCCGTGGATGAATCATTTTCCCCAGAGTACAGTTTTGAAGAACACCCTCCAGCGTATGGTAATCCCGTAGAATATGACCCAGGTCCTCCCATAGAAGACCATTCGAGCCCTTTTTTAGAGCCTACATTGGATGCAGCAGTTCAACCTCCGCCCTCCTAAATTACAGTAATGAGCCCAGATACGCACACAAACTCCCCATCAGGATAATAGGTGCGGACCTCCTAGATTTAATAATAAATTGTAGCACCGATAACCAAGATTTAACTGCTCTCCTAGATACAGGAGCACACGCGACGTTAATTAAGAAACAATGTGTAGATGAATTACTAGAGAGTACAAATTACAAATATGAACTTAAGGCACCATCCTGCCAACTCAGGGGAGTTACGGGCACACCCATACCTACATACGGAGAAATTGAGTTATATTTAGAAGTTGGAAACGCGGTATACCCCGCGAAATGTTGTATAGTGGACACAGTCGCCACCTTTCAGAGAGACATCCTACTAGGTATGGATTTTTTTAACCGGAATCAATGGGAGATTTACCCAGCCGGAAAGTTAGTAAAGTGTCGAAATAGGACACACCATCTCCGTGAGAATGACAGACAGCTTAATACTAATAGATTTCCGAAAGAAATAGGAAACCCCCTCCACTTGATAGCAGATCAAGTCAGCCGGTTGCATCCAGAGGGACAACCGCTCCAGAAATCAGACCCCAGGGTAATCAGTTCCAGTTGGATCAACACAGCCAGTTTCCAGTCAGCCAGCTTCAATTCAGCCCATAAGGCAAATTTTAGTCGCCGAACCAGAATCAGATTCACAATTTTTCATATGCCCTACCGAGCATATAACAGTAGCACCTCATGAGAAGATTTGTTTCCTAGCAAAAGTAGTTAACAGTCAAGGAAAATTATTAGAGTCAGAGCGTACTCTGATTACAGAGAAAAGTAATTTCAAGAGATGTTCTTATTGCCCAAGTCCTTAGTCAGAGTCAGAATTCAGCTATCCCTGTTGTTTGTTTAAACAAAGGAAAAAGTCCTATAGAATTAACTTCAAATCAGAAAATAGGAACTGTTTCCACAGTAGAAGTAGATTCAAATTTCCCCATCAGTATGATAAATCGTGTTTCCAGTTCCTTAGAGTTAAATCCTTCAGTATTAAAAGAAGAATATAAGAAATGTCTGAGCACTCCCTTCAGGAGTCACCAGCTTTACAGGATCCCAAACTAATGGAATCACTTCTCGATTTCCTGATAAGAAATAGAGATGTGATTGCCCTAAAAGGAGATCCTCTGGGCCGAACTAATTTGGTCCCTTTTGAAATCAAGTTGGAACCCAATTCCAAACCCATTTTCATTCCTCCCTATCGGGTTCCACATTCCCAATTAGTCACTATTGAGGAACACATCAAGGACATGTTGGAGCAGGATGTCATTCAGCCTTCAGCTAGTCCCTGGTCCGCTCCTATGATTCTCGTCTCCAAAAAGGACGGAACATCTCGCCCTTGTATAGATTTTAGACGCCTGAACAACATTACCATCCCAGACCGTTTCCCGATTCCAAACATGCAGGAAACAATTCTGAACGTAGGGAAAGCGAACTTTTTTTCATCCCTCGATTTAGCATCGGGTTATTGGCAAATGGAGGTCAGTCCCGAATCTCGGGCATTGACTGCTTTCTCCACTAACCGAGGCCATTACGAATTCCAGGTTTTACCTTTCGGAGTCCGAAATGGGCCTGCTAATTTCTCTAGGTTGATGAATATAGTCCTTTCCGACCTATTAGGTGTCGAAGCTCTCGTTTATCTTGACGATATTATCGTCTACAGTTCGGACATAAAAACACTTTCAACGCCTTCAGAATGTGCTATCACACTTGAGAAAAGCACACCTTAAACTGAAGCTTGCAAAGTGCAATTTTTTACAAGAATCCCTGGTATACCTAGGATTCCTACTCTCGTCCACAGGAATTAAACCTGATCCAGCCAAACTCGAAGCCCTGGAAAGGTACCCTGTACCCAAAACCATCGACGACGCCCGTGCATTTATTGGTTTTGTCGGATTCTATCGGAACTTTATCCCCCAATTTTCAAATATTGCTAAACCCATTACTAATTTGTTCCAGAAAAATTCGAAATTTAACTGGGAATCCGATCACCAACATGCCTTTGAAACTTTAATTAATAAACTAACCTGTCATCCCATTTTACAATATCCTGATTACACAAGACCCTTCATCATAGCCACAGATGCTTCCTCCTATGGACTAGGAGCCGTCCTGTTACAGGACGTAGACGGTGTGGAATTACCCATTGCTTATGCCAGTCAACTTCTCTCTGCACCTCAACGGAATTATTCCACTACGGACCGAGAGGCCCTAGCGGTATATTGGGCTTTGAAAAAATTCCGAAATATCGTCTATGGCTACGATGTAACCATCAAGACTGATCATAAGCCACTCACGTACCTCTTCAAGGACAAGCTACTTGAAGGACGATTGAGTAGATGGGCTCTGTTGATTCAGGACTTTGCAGCAAAAATCGTATACAAACCGGGAAAACTGCAAGTTATTCCAGACGGATTGTCGAGACTCAAGCCCGACGCCCAAGTGAATAAAATAGGAATTCTTCCTGTGTTCGACTACGAGTGTCTGCAATACTCCCAACAACAGGACCAACACACCCAAAACCTTCGGGCGCGCCTGGAACAAAAGGAACCATCGAAGGTAAAAGAACAGTACAACCTCAAAGATGGGCTCGTACATTTCAGGAACGAAGATGGAAACGACCTCGTGGAGATACCAAAGGATCTCGTCGATATAGCCATTGGACTTTGTCACGACTCACCTTTGTATGGACACATGGGGCCGGATCGCACCATCAAGAGTCTTTTGGAGCGATACCATTTCCCGAGATGAACAGAAAGGTACATGAATACATCGCCGAATGTCCGTCGTGTTTAAAGCATAAGGGCAACGTACCATCCACAGCTCCGATGCATAAATATCCAGTATGCCAAAGGCCCTGGCAAAGAACTGGAATGGATATACTGGGACCATTTCCCAAAACATCAAAGGGAAATCAGTACATCATTGTGTTTACGGACCACTTCTCGCGTTACAGCGAAGTAGCCGCCATTCCAGACCAGACCTCGGAAACTGTGGCAGAGCCCTAGTGGAACGCGTCATCCAAAATCATACCACTCCTTCCATCCTAATCTCGGATAACGCCTTAGTTTCACTTCCAAACTGTTCGAGTCACTCTGTAACATGTGTAAAATTAAAAATACACACATTGTGGCATACCATCCGCAGGCAAACGGCTTAGTGGAAAGGCACAATCGAAAGATCTTGAAGCCCTGCGCCACGTTGTCGATGCATCCTCCCGTACATGGGATGATTCCCTTCCCATGGTACAAACAGCCATCAACAATGGCTATAATGTGTCCATCGGGGACACCCCTCATTTCGTCCTCTATCACTACGACAAGCGTCTACCTTTTGATTTGCCCGACCAAACCGACCCGGCAGTTCTAACATCTTCCGAAATGGCAGAAGCAAATCAGCAACTAGCTGAACGATCTTTCAAGATTTTTGACATAATCCGCTATGCCCTCGACCAACGAAACCAACAGATGGAGCAAGAGCAACATAGGCGTCATCCCCGTCAACGGACTATAATCGTCGGTATGCGATGTTATCTGAAGAGCGTGAAACCGCCAGGTGCTCATCGCAAATTATACCCAAAATGGGATGGCCCATATAGGATTATGAAAAACCTCGGAAAAAATCGTTATGAAATCCTCGACCTCCGGGATCATTCCAAACTAAAGATCATTCACGCTGACAATTTGAAGATAGCTTCCGAACAACACCTTCCCAAAAAACAGCTGCCAGGCGTTCGAGCCGCCTATCCTTCAAAAGGTCAAGATATTAACAAATCGGGCAGGGATCAAAAAACTGAAGTGGTCACCGCGGGAACCGCTACCCATGACGAAGATTGGTACCTCGTAATACCACCAGTACTCGAGGCAATCTCTGAACAAGAGGAGGCCCCAGAGCCAAGCGTCCCATCGGACCCAGACCCTGGAGAAACCCCTTCGAGAGGATCACTCAGTGGAACTCCACCATCTCCTCCAACTCCACCATCTCCTCTGTCACCACCCTCACCGATTGATGATCGACGCACGGACCCTACATACCGCCCGCAAATGCATCACCCACGTGAACTAGAACCTTCACATAAGAAACGAACCCGCTCAGAATCCGAGCTCAACGGTCGACCCCCATTGCCACCAAAACGAGGCCGACCCCTTCGCCCACAAACACAAGTATCCACACAACCACCCCCAGCTCCGTATAACCTAAGGCGTAGAAATGAATAAAATTGTCCCCCTTATAATTTTCCAAATTATTTACTCTTGTAGCCCTAGCATTAAAATTTCTACCGGAGTTGTTATAGAAAAACTTGCAGAAGGTAAATTTTTGAAAGGGCACGCAGACCTTTATATAAATTTGCAACCCCCTGCTAGAATTAAAATCAATCTCCTTCAGATACAAACCCAATTAAAAACGTTTGAAAGTAAAGTCCAGAATTCTTTCCAAGGAAAAGATCAGATTAGTCGCGTTCTGTTAGAAAATACCCTCGAAAATATTCAAACTACAGCACGCGCCCTATCAGAAATATTAGCCTTACCATGGATACAAACTGAAACTAAAAATTCAGAAAACTTTAACCAAAGAAGTAAAAGGGGACTGATAGATATAGGAGGGAAACTGTTCAAAGGTTTATTCGGATTAGCAACCGAAGAAGATATTAAAAGAATTGAACTTAAATTGAATCTCTTCGCGCGAAATCGACAATATAATGGACACATGTTAGAACAAACTATTAGGTCATTACACGAAAACAATCGCTTCCTCCACTCCCTTTCGGACAGATTCACATACCTTGAATCCATGTTAGCTCAATACAAAGAACACAAAAGATATCTAGAATTAATAGAGATAATGAACCTACAAGTAACCCTAATCGATAAATACTTACAACGAATAACTACGATTCATTCCAAGGTTTTGCGTGCAACCCAGCTAGCCCATGGAAAAATCACTCTTTCCACCCTAATACCATGGGAAATACTTCAGTCCTTGATTCACACCGCCCAGTCACAATTAAAATTATCACCCATATTCCCACTCAACCACACTAATTACCCTCAATTTCTAGAATACACCTGGACTGTACATGGACCACGCCCCTACACATACCTCATAATTATACCATTTTTCGATGTCCTCACTTATGACGTATATAAATTTCACCCTTTCCCAACACCCTACCAAAAAACTCTAATGTCTATCGATTGTATTTACCCACCGTACCACCTTACCTTTTCCTCACCAAAGATCTGTCAGCTTATTCTATGATGTCAGATAGCGACGTCCGGCATTGCCGATTCCCGCAACCAAATAAACAACTCGTCTGCCCTCCACTCAAACCAGTTATTCTTCCAACTACTAGGTCTTGCTTTATCGACTTAATTCGTGACCGGCATGCCCCGTATGTTCATTTAAAAAATTTCATTCCCCTAAAACCATCCAACTACGAATTGGACCAGACATCTGGGTTTCTTTCGCGAACAGGACTGCCGCTACTCTCGAGTGTCCATCGAATTATTCCCTCATCACAATCCCTATGGTTATTCGGCTACCAATTGGTTGCTCCTTGCGTTCAAAAGCCCTCCAAATATACAACCCGTACAAGGTTACCCTTAATAACTCATACCCATTCCCGTCGCAAATTAAATTTAAACCCGTCATAGAGATCTTAAATCTCTCCATAAAACCTGTAACCATCCTACCCGAACTACATGCCCCTGAATGGAATGATCAATTGAGCCGGTTTAAAATTTCGGATGATAACCAAAATAACCTCTTACAAATACTACAACCGGTAACCATTTTCTCAACATCTGCCGTTAGTATCATTATTGTATGTGCTATTATCCTCGGTATATTTGTGGTGAAAAGATCATTCTGGGAACAAAGAAAACCAAGTGACACGGAACATGAAACTATTTATGCACGACCAAGAGTGCGTACCCAGACCACGTGAACTAGACTTAACCACCCGACTTATGTTGTATATATAAATCTGTATTATAAAACCAATAGTTATCATCTAGTTAGCATTAGTCAGGATGTTACATTATTATATTAATATCATTCTAGAGGGAAGAGCCCTGTAAAAATGAACCATAAATAATTCCCATATTCCTATATTATCTTATTCTTCATGTAATTCTTGTATTCATTTATATAGTCCAGGGGTGCTCACACCCGTGCCCGCGGGCACACGTGTGCCCGCCATGGATTTGAATGTGCCCGCTGGTTTATTTTGGAATAGCCGGCCTAAATGAAATCTTAACTGGCAATATAAAAATTACTAGAAATGAATTTTTACATGCGAGCAGAGCGCTCACATACATGTTTAAAACATGTCTGAAACCATTGCTTTGCTCCGCCAATTTCTGTGTCGCTTAAAGCGACGATTCTATTTCAACGGATATAATGAATCGAGTTGGCTGATTGGGTGTTTCGTGAAAATACAACCAATCAGAAGGCATTTTAGAAACGACTCGCTAGGCTTTCTGTGTCTTTTCGAATTTTTATTGATTTTATAAAGATGAGTGGGCGGATCGATATTTAGTTCCGCGTTTGACCTGTCCGCGTGACCTTGTGTGTGGATGCGAATATGAAATGTGTATTTTTTAGTCGTTTATTACGTAATTTGACGTTTTCACATTTAGTATTAAAAGTTTAGCATCATGTCGACCGTTCACCCGTTCGTGTCATCTTGTGTGTGGATGCGAATTTGAAATTTGTCTATTTTTAAGTCGTTTTTTACGTAATTTGACGTTTTTCACATTTAGTATTAAAAGTTTAGCATTATTTCGACCGGCAGCGTGTCCGATTTTGAAGTTTCAAGTGGTAAAAGTTCAGCCTCTGATATTAGTGGCTAGATCGCAAAATATTTTTTTTTAAAATTACATTATTTAATTTTATTTTTATTGACAGGGCTTCATAATGGCGACACGAACCAGTGATAAGACTATAAGGACGTATAATTTTCAAAGTGAATGGGAAGATATTTACTTTTTCTCAAACATAAATTCTAAATGTATATGCTTAATATGCCAATCTACTCTAGCTGTTGCCAAAAAATATAATGTTGAAAGGCATTTTAAAGCTAATCATAATCATTATAAAACAAGATACCCAGTTAATAGTGAACTACGCAGGGCAAAAATAAGAAATTGAAATCCCAACTTACCAGCCAACAATTGGTTTTTACAAAGAAAATTGAGAAATCAAAGGCAGCTACCATTGCATCTTTCCGAGTGTGTCACAGTTTAACGAAGCACATGAAACCTTTTGATGATGGTGCATTTGTAAAAGAAGCATTTTTGGATGCAGCAGACTCGTTGTTTGATCAGTTTAAAAACAAATCTGAAATAATCTCCGCTATTAAAGACATGCAACTTTCCAGACCCACTGTTACACGACGAACAGAAGAGATGGGTAAAGATTTAAAAATGCAGTTAAAGAGAGACATAGATGAGTGTATTTCCTTTTCGCTTCAATTCGATGAATCAACAGATGCTACTGATACTGCGCAATTATGTATTTTCATAAGAATGGTATTTAAAAACATGACTGCTAAGGAGGAGTTGCTCAATATCATACCATTGAAGGGGAAGACTCGGGGACAAGACATCTTCAAAGTATTTAAAGAGTTTACTATTGAGAATAAAATCCCCATTGAAAAACTTGTAGCCATTACCACGGATGGAGCTCCGTCAATGATTGGTTGCAATTTAGGGTTCGTTAGTCTTTGTAAGAATGACAGAGATTTTCCAAACTTCCTTAATTTTCATTGCATAATTCACCAAGAGGCACTCTGTAGTAAAAGCTTGAACATGGAAGACGTTATGGATATTGCATATAAATTGTAAATTCTATCCGTGCTAAAAGTTTACAAAGACGTCTCTTTAAGAATCAATTAGAAGAAAGCAATTCTGAACATACAGATCTTTTATTGCACACTAATGTAAGATGGCTCAGCAGGGGCTTATTTTTACAACGATTTAGGGATTTACTGACTGAAATCAAAGAGTTTCTGGATGTAAGAGGTGATAATTATAATCAGTTGGAAAATAAAGTTTGGTTACTTGATTTAGCTTTCTTAACTGATATTACTGCTAAATTGAGAGACCTCATGTTGAACTCCAAGGCAAAGATAAAAACATTGCTCAAATGATTAGTGCTATAAATGCTTTCCAGCATTCTCTAAAACTCTATTTGTCACAACTGCAACGTTCGGAACTGAAACACTTCCCTAATATGTTGACAGAGCTACTTAACCAAGAAAATAATTTTGAGAATTTTAACAAAGACCGTTATGCAAAAGAGATAGGGAATCTCATTCAACAATTTGAGCAACGTTTCATAGACTTTGAAAAATTAAAACCTATTGTGGAATTTATGTGGTTTCCATTTGAAGAAAAAGTTGATATTGAGGAAATCGCAACAAAAATATCAGCATTATTTAAATTGGATATAGCTA
>JAJOZX010002486.1:552500-560000 GCA_023014485.1 Bathynomus jamesi
CTTAATTATAGGAAGGTTATGCTAAGGAACATTAATTTTCTGCCTTTTCTGCTGCCAGTCTGTTTCTTTTTTCATCATATATTAATCCAGCACTGCTAAATAATCTCTCGCTTGGTACGTTTGTTGGAGGACAGGCTAAATGTTTCCTTGCAAGTTTACTCAAGTATGGATAGATATTCTGCGTATTTTTCCACCAACTAATAGGATTGTCACATGCAGCCAGGCGTTTTTCTTGGTGATAGCTCTCGATCATTTTAACTACATCTTTTGACATCGCGTAGGTCTCGTCACTGCTGCTTGACTCAAGAAACTGAGACACAGATTCTGTGATAGATTTGCTTGTTGAAGGTGTTGGTTCTGTCACTGAAACTTTTATTCTTTTGGTGGGTGGCGAAGCGACAGATTCAAGAGATTGAAGCTCTTCAACTGCTTTGCCAAGTGATGATTTAACTCGTTCTAATGTACTAGGTGAAAATAACTTAGCTTTGTAACGTGGATCTAAGTAGGTTGCAAGAGAGTAACTTCATACAAGAACAGCCTCTCGCAGGGCCGGATTAACCATTAAGCAAAATAAGCCCGTGCTTAGGGCATCAAGGGAAGGGGGGCACCACAGAAATTTTCCATTGTCGGATTTACCATGGATTTATTATACTATTATAATCGCGGCTTATAGCCTATAAGCTGTTGAAAACTGAATTATATATATTCATATATAGTATTTATTTTTTTTCATTGTTTGAATTTGTAGTGAACAACAACCCTTTTGAGAGAATAAATATATTTCGTTGTAATCACACACTTTACGCTTTGCGTTATTATTTTGTTTATATCAAATCTTTGAGCGCCATATTAAAAATACATATAGATTAAATATTTTCGTGTGCTATAGGAAGTTATTCTGAACGTGTGATTTGTGCATATAATATTAAATATATATTTTACATAATCATTTGGTATTGTTTTACAGAAAGATTTAGGTTTATAGAATTGTAATATAAATTAATATTAAAATAAAAGAAACTATAAACTCTCTATATTGCTGTTGTATCAAGTGATGTTTATCACGGCCATTATAATAATAAGATATACTGACCTAAGTTAATTAGCGTTGAAGAAGTTTATCTGTTGCTCTCTCTTCTTCTCTAGGGTAAGTCTATGAAGTGTACTTTATTTGTATATATAACAATATTTTATCATACACGTATCTTTATTTTATAATTTATTTATCTATTGTCATAACAGTATAAAAGAATTTAGATTGTAATAACCAGAGTGAATAATTTGTAATGTATATATAACATCAAACGTAGTTAGGACAATTTAGGCCCTAAGCAAATGTTCATATTTCCTATAATTAAATATTGTGTTTTAAATAAATAAATAAATGTAAATATAAAATGTGGCTCGTTAATAGTGAAATGTTAATATTGATATTTTTATAGATTGCGTATTATTAATTCTAATGTTAAGTATTTTTATTTTATAGGTTTCGGTTCCTTCTTTCGGTTCCTTCTTTTGGTTCCTTCTTTCGATTTGATTTGTATTCAACATTTCGAGTTGATATTTCGGTTGAGTTATATTTAATTGCCACTTATATTTAAATTGCCACTTTGGTTGTGTACGGTTCCCATTTTGTCTTTCTGAGAATAAAAGAACAAAGCCAAGATTGTGATATGTGTAACTGTGTTGATTGCCACATAATATACAAATAAAATATTCTTTTTATTTCTGTATTTTACAGACCCCAAGAACCAAGATGAAACGTGTTCAGTTAAGTGGTGCACAAAAGCGAAAACTATCAAAAGAGAAACAAGAGAAGACTTTGGATTTAGAGTCCAAGACTGCAAAGCTGACTGATTTCTTCACACAAGTTCCACGACCACAACGTCAACATGATATACCGATTCTGAATCAAAACCAATCTCCGTCATCAGAAGTGGACACAAATACCACTTTGATCACTTCAAAATCAAAATATGATGACGTTGGAATCACCGAGGTGTCACAAGCAGGTTCATCTACCACATGTCTCACTACTGATCTCACTTTGCCTGTAAATTCTCTTGATACCTCTACTGCAAATGTTGATTCAAGTTGCTTTACAAGACATTCTGGGGTTGAAATAATTGCTGAAAATGAAAGTTTAGTGGACCATGGTGATGGTGGTGAAATGAATCAGTCTGCAGAAGATGAAGTAAATATAGCAAAAGATCCAGGGTTGTGGCTTGATTTCTCTGCTGATGATGTGGCTTATTGGATTGCTTGTGGACCCAGTGACTGTCAACACCACAATGGGCCATTTGACAAGTCTTACCGGCATTTCAGTAGTGGCAAACCAGCAAGATACTGTTCACAAAAACTTTTCGTTGGGACAAAAGCCAATGGTGAGAAATACAAGAGAGAGTGGTTATTGTATTCACCATCAACAGGATCAGTTTACTGTTATGTTTGTAAACTGTTTGCTCCTAAAAATGTCTCACATTTTGTTATAAGAGAAGGGTTCAGTGACTGGCGAAATACTATTGTAATTGATCATCATGAAAAAAGCACTACTCACCGAGACTCTATGCTAACATACTTAACTCGCAGACAAGGTGCGGGGTTGGGACAACAGTTGGAAAAACAAATTCAGGAAGAGTGTGATTACTGGGAACATGTCTTGAGGCGTGTCATAGCTGTTATTTGTACGTTAGCTGAACGTGGCTTGTCTTTTCGAGGAACAGAAGAAAGATTTGGATCATTGCAGAATGGGAATTTTTTAGGGCTGCTTGAGCTCATAAGCCGGTTTGATCCATTTTTAGCAGGTCACATTTTGAAATATGGAAATTCTGGCAAAGGAAATCCTTCTTACCTGTCCAAAACCACCTGTGAGGAACTCATTCAACTAATGGCTCAAAAGGTCCACGCACTCATTGTTGACGAAGTAAAATCTTCTGGTTATTTTAGTTTGTCAGTTGATTCAACACCAGATCTATCACATATCGATCAGTTAAGTGTTGTACTTAGGTACTTAAAAGATGGACAGCCTATTGAACGCTTTTTAACCTTTCTGAAAATGAAAAGCCATACTGGTGAGGAAATGGCAAATCAGGTGTTGCAGTACTTACGTGAAGTTTGTAAGCTAAACTTTTCAAAATGTAGGGGTCAATCTTACGACAACGCTGCCAACATGTCTGGGCGTTATAAGGGGATGCAGCAAAAAATTTTAGAAACAAACAAGTTTGCTATATATGTGCCCTGTGCAGCCCATTCACTAAATCTGGTAGGCCGAAGTGCTGTTGACTGCTGTCAAGAGGCGGTTAATTTCTTCTCTACAGTGCAGTTGCTCTATACCTTTTTTTTAGCCTCAACCAGCAGGTGGGAAATTCTTAAAGGTTGTATTGGAAATGAAAGTGTCTTAAAATCCCTCTCTGATACCAGATGGGAGGCACATGCTATGGCAACAGCAGCAATTTTGAAATCTTTCCTTAAAATTTTAGAAGCGTTAGAATGTATAGCTGAAGACCAGTCACAAAAGGGAGACACTAGAAGAGAAGCAAATAATATTGCAAATAAGATGCAAGAGCTAGAATTCGTTTTTATGTTGAATTTTTGGGATGAGATTTTGCAAAATTTTCATAGAGTAAGCAAAGTTCTACAGAATAAGGATGTGAACTTAAAAACATGTGCAGATCTGTATGGATCATTAGCTGACCAACTGTGCACTTCACGAGATGAATTTGAAAGATATGAAGCAGCTACAAAGGAAATGCTACCAGATGTTGATTACAAGGCAGCTCAAACTCGCAAACGTATCAGAAAGAAGGTACCCAATGACGGAGATGCACCAGAAGTATATCTGAATGCCAGAGATAAATTTCTTATCACCACCTTTTACACAATTGTTGACAAACTTGAAACTGAGATGAGAAGAAGAGGAGAGATATACAAAGAAATAGCAGAGAGATTTTCTTTTCTAAGTGATGTGCCACATAATGTCACCACTTCATCATCTACTGAAATTGAAAGGTATTCTCAGGGTTGTAAAAAGATGATTGATGCTTACCCAGAGGACTTGAACACTAATTTCTCTGCTGAGCTTCAGCAGTTTCACTCATATGTGTGCCATAAGTTCAGTGCAAAAAAAAATGTAAAAACAAGATTCAGTCATGCTGAACTTTATAAAATAATTGTAGAAGACAATATTGAGTGTGCCTTCCCAAATGTAGAAATTGCCTTTCGTATATTTTTAACATTAATGGTCACAAATTGCTCAGCTGAGCGTTCATTTTCTCAGTTGAAGTATATTAAAAATACCAACAGAACAACTATGCAACAAGGCAGGCTGGATGCCTTATCTCTACTAAGTATAGAAGCAGATGTGTTACGTAAGATTAGTTTTGAGGATCTGATCAAAGACTTTGCAATTAAAAAAAGTAGGAGAAAACTTTTCAAATATAAATGAAGTGGAAGTATACAAAAATAAACATTATTTTCCATCTTACTGTAAGTTTTGTTTCATTTCAAAAAATAAAATTTTATTTTATGGTTTATTTTTGTTTATATTTTGAATTACATATATATGGGACACCAAAATCTTTTAAGTGCTTAGGGCCTCTAAAGGTCTTAATCCGGCCCTGGCCTCTCGTCTTGTCGCTTGCATCACTTTTGCGCACAATGAACTAGTTCTATTAATATAGTAGAATTTGATAATTTCCGCTTATTAATGACATTTTATCTCAACGGTCCACATCCGCACGACATCCGCAGTCCAAAGTGCGGATGCGGGTGCGAGAAAATGTGCGGATGTTCCGCGGATGCGGATGCGGATGTGACCTACATCACTAATATATATATATATATATATATATATATATATATATGTGTGTGTGTGTGTATATATATACACACAAGCAAACAACCACAGGGAAAAGGAAACACAAAGTCCGAGCGCTTTCGTGATATATTCACATTATCAAGGAGGAACAGAAAATAGACAGAGATTACAAAGTAAATGAGTTAAATAGACAAGCAAAAAATTCACAATCGGCACCTCAAATTAAAGGCCTTAAAGCCCTCTAAAGATTTTAAAAAAAAAAAAAAAAAAAAAAATTATTAATGGTTATTAACACTAATATTTAATTAAAACAGGCAATTAATTGGCAAGAATTTAATGAAAAACAAATAGATAACGTAAATAACAAATAGATAACAATCTATAGGCTGCTAAATTACTAAATATAAAAAGACTATATAGTTGAAATTAGACAAAACACCAATACAGAAAACAAAAATTATTATAATGGTTTTTAACACTAATATTTAATTAAAGCAGGAAATTAAATGGCAAGAAATTAATAAAAACAAAGGGAATGATGCCATCGTCTTACAGAATATTACAAAATTTTTCTACAAACAATCTGGAAAAGTTGTTTTCCCAAAAGCAACCCAGTTGAAAAGTCCAATAAACCCCCCCAGCAACCAAAGATTATACACGAAAGAAATATTACAATTGATAAAATGAAAACGCGTAAATCACCGGGTCCGGATTCCATATATCCCATACAACTAAAAGAATTAAAAGATAGCATTGTTGTGCCGCTAACAAAGATTTTTAATGCGTCTATTTCTGAGGGGTGCGTACCAGATAATTTCAAGTTAGCAAACGTAACACCTATCTTTAAGAAAGGCGATAAAGGTGCGGCGGGAAATTATAGGCCAATCAGTTTAACGTCTGTTGTAGGTAAGCTTTTGGAATCAATAATTAGGGATCGTATAGTCGAACACTTAGAATACCATAAACTTGTTAGAAATACGCAGCACGGATTTAGGCGAAACAAATCTTGCTTAACTAATCTTTTAGAATTTTTCCAAAGCGTGGTTGACGTTTACGATAGACATCGGGCGGTTGATGTAGTGTATTTAGATTTTCAAAAAGCGTTTGACACCCGTGCCGCACAAAAGACTCATTGAAAAAACTAAGGCTCATGGAATCAGGGGTGTAGTAATAAATTGGCTAGAAGTGGTTGCGAGGCAGGAAACAGAGGGTGGTCGTTGATGGAGCGGAGTCGTGCTGGCTAATGTAGCGAGTGGCGTTCCTCAGGGTTCTGTATTGGGCCCCTTGCTTTTTCTTATATATATTAACGATTTAGATGTCGGCCTAGTCAGTACAGTTTCAAAGTTTGCGGATGACACGAAGCTGGGTGGTAGGGCGATTAATGACGAAGATAGAGGTAAAATTCAGGAAGATCTGAATAAAATCGTTGATTGGTCAGTCACATGGCAAATGAGATTTAACGTTGATAAGTGCAAAATTTTGCATATAGGTACGCCTAACGGTAATTTTGCGTATAGTATGTCAGGGAAAGATTTAACAAGCGTAGAGCAGGAAAAAGATTTAGGAGTTATAGTCACTGGTGATTTAAAAGTAGCGAAACAAAGTACAGCAGCGGTCAATAAGGCGAACAAAGTGTCAGGGTTTATAGCTCGAAATTTTGAGTACAAATCGCGCGATATTATAGTTCCTCTTTATAAATCATTAGTTAGACCCCATTTGGAGTACGCGGTCCAATTTTGGAATCCGCATATGCGCAAAGATATAGACAAAATCGAAAGAGTTCAAAGACGAGCAACTAAGATGATTCCGTCTCTTAGGTCAAAGTCGTACGAGGATAGGCTTAAGGAGTTAAAATTGACTACTCTCGAGACTAGGAGGTTAAGGGGTGATCTAATCCAGTTTTCAAAATTATGAATGGGTTTGATAACGTAGATAGAGATAGCTTTTCGATATATCTCAATATAATAGGACTAGAAATAACGGGTGTAAGTTGACAAGTAGAAGGTTCGAGACAGCAGTGCGAAAACTTTTTTACGCATAGAATAGTAAATAGCTGGAATAGTTTGCCGGTAGAAGTAATTAGTAGCACGTCTATAACATGTTTAAAAATCGATTAGACGCGCATGTTGATAGAAAGGGTATAGTTTAAGGTAGTAAAATTAAGGCTTTGTGGGGATAGATCCCACAGCTCAACACAAGTGTTGTGGGATATAGGGAGGCAGCGTCTTGGGTTAGGGGATACTCTCTGTCCTTACACACCCCATTTAAAGAGATTCCTCTGCCGAGCGGTGCCCCCCATAGTACTGTGAGGTATTGAAAAACTCATGATCTTCACTTCCCCCACAAACACCTTTAAATGGGAGACCCATAATGGGTGCACACACATTTCTACATTACTGTACAGTCTTTACAGCCACACACTACACTTTTCCTCGTAAGTGTATATATTGTAATGTATATGGTTGTAAATTTTGACTTGGTCCGCAATCGATATGGACCGTGACTTGATGGATACCATAATGAAATTGACTGGATTCTTTGGATCTGATATATTTGCATGTCCGTTATAAATAGATATAGAGTGTAACATATTTGTGGATAGTAGTCTATTATGACTTGATCCTCTGGATCCAGAGATTCTATCTTTAGTTTTAAATCGATAATTAATTAGTTTTAAATTGATA
>JAJOZX010002486.1:562500-570000 GCA_023014485.1 Bathynomus jamesi
GTATGTCCTCCGCGGTGGCGGAGGGGACCAACAATTTTACGTCGGTTCCGAACCACAAGAACAAAAAATTTATGCAAAAAACTGACTGTACATTGGCAACGACCAATTTTTGCATAACTAATTAATTATCAATTTAAAACTAATTAATTATCGATTTAAAACTAATTAATTATCGATATAAAACTAATTAATCATCGATTTAAAACTAAAGATAGAATCACTGGATCCAGAGGATCAAGTCATAATAGACTACTATCCACAAACATGTTACACTCTATATCTATTTATAACCAACATGCAAATATATTAGATCCAAATAATCCAGTCAATTTCATTACGGTATCCATCAATACTAGTAACTTGCCCAACGAAAAATAAGTCACGATCCATATCGATTGCGGACCAAGTCAAAATTTACATATACATTACAATATATATACTTAGGAGGAAAAGTGTAGGTGTGGCTGTAAAGACTACAGTAATGTAGAATGTGTGTGCACCCATTTTCGGTCTCCCATTTCAAGGTGTTTGTGGGGCAAGTGAAGATCATGAGTTTTTCAATACCTCACAGTACTATGGGGGGGCACCGCTCGGCAGAGGAATCTCTTTAAAGGGGGTGTGTAAGGACAGAGAGCATCCCCTAACCCAAGATGCTGCCTCCCTATATCCCACAACACTTGTGTTGAGCTGTAGGATCTATCACCACAAAGCCTTAATTTTCCTACCTTAAACTATACCGAGTCTATCAACATATTTGTCTAATCGATTTTTAAACATGTTTATAGAAGTGCTACTAATTACTTCAACCGGCAAACTATTCCAGCTATTTACTATTCTATGCGTAAAAAAGTTTTTCGCAACTGCTGTCTCGAACCTTCTACTTGTCAACTTACACGCGTTATTTCTAGTCCTATTATATTGACATATTTCGAAAAAGCTATCTCTATCTACGTTATCGAACCCATTCATAATTTTGAAAACCTGGATTAGATCACCCCTTAGCCTCCTAGTCTCGAGTGTTGTCAATTTTAACTCTTTAAGCCTATCCTCGTACGACTTTGACCTAAGCGACGGAATCATCTTAGTTGCTCGTCTTTGAACTCTTTCGATTTTGTCTATATCTTTGCGCATATACGGATTCCAAAATTGGATCGCGTACTCCAAATGGGGTCTAACTAATGATTTATAAAGAGGAACTATAATATCGCGCGATTTGTACTCAAAATTTCGAGCTATAAAACCTAACACTTTGTTCGCCTTATTGACCGCTGCTGTACTTTGTTTCGCTACTTTTAAATCACCCGTGACTATAACTCCTAAATCTTTTTCCTGCTCTACGCTTGTTAAATCTTTCCCTGACATACTATACGCAAAATTATCGTTACGCGAACCTATATGCAAAATTTTGCACTTATCAACGTTAAATCTCATTTGCCATGTGACTGACCAATCAAAGATTTTATTCAGATCTTCCTGGATTTTACCTCTGTCTTCGTCATTAATCGCCCTACCACCCATCTTCGTGTCATCCGCAAACTTTGAAACTGTGCTGACTAGGCCGACATCTAAATCGTTAATATATATAAGAAAAAGCAAGGGGCCCAATACAGAACCCTGAGGAACGCCACTCGCTACATTAGCCCAACATGACTCCGCTCCATCAACGACCACCCTCTGTTTCCTACCTCGCAACTACTCTTCTAGCCAATTTATTACTACACCCCTGATTCCATGAGCCTTAGTTTTTTCAATGAATCTTTTGTGCGGCACGGTGTCAAACGCTTTTTGAAAATCTAAATACACTACATCAACCGCCCGATGTCTATCGTAAACGTCAACCACGCTTTGGAAAAATTCTAAAAGATTAGTTAAGCAAGATTTGTTTCGCGTAAAACCGTGCTGCGTATTTGTAACTAGTTTATGCACTCCTAAGTGTTCGACTATACGATCCCTAATTATTGATTCCAGTAGCTTACCTACAACAGACGTTAAACTGATTGGCCTATAATTTCCCGCCGCAACTTTATCGCCTTTCTTAAAGATAGGTGTTACGTTTGCTAATTTCAAATTATCTGGTACGCACCCCTCAGAAATAGACGCATTAAAAATCTTTGTTAGCGGCACAACAATGCTATCTTTTAATTCTTTTAGTTGTATGGGATATATGGAATCCGGACCTGGTGATTTACGCGTTTTCATTTTATCAATATAGCGCATTACCCCCGCTTCACTAACCACGATATTATTCAAAATATTACCATTATCAAAAGGTATTATGTCTATGACCGTAGGGATATTCGTTACATCTTCTATAGTAAAAACTGACGTAAAAAATTCGTTTAGCAAGATAGCCATTTCCTTGTTTTCAGAAACTAGATTTCCGTTTACATTTTCCAAAGGCCCCAAGACACTTTTTACTGGATTTCTATTGTTGACGTATTGAAAGAATCGCTTGGGGTTTTCTTTACCGTCACGAGCTATGGAGATTTCAAATTCGCGCTTGGACTTTTTTATTACACTTTTCGCTTCACGCCTTAGAGATATGTAGTTGTTTCGTAACAACAGATTATCTTTATCGCACTTATATAGCTTATAAGCCCTATCTATATACTCTTTATAATGTCTCCTACTCTAGAAGTAAACCACAAGGGCTTGTTGCTTACTTTCGCACGCTTAATTTTGTACGGTACACATTCCTATTTTTCTGACTTGTCGGCAGTATGCCGGCGGATGATGATGGTGAGTCTTTTTTCTCTTTTTCTGAATGAATGTTAACCCATGAGTGATAGGTGTTGCTACTTACTTGACCCCTTATTTTCTTCGCTTAACCCCTACTCTTTCCTTTCTCTCGGGCTAACCTTAGAGTGGATCTTTGGGTCTTTGTTAGCCTTAGCTTCTGTAGATCTGTAGATGATTATTATTTAGCAGATTAGTTGTGGTTGTGTGTGTGTGGTTGTGGTTTGTATGTGTGTGCTGAGGTGATGTAGTAAGGCGTGAGTTGGTGGAGGGAGGGGTGGGGGCCTCAAATGGGTATACTACTTAGGGCCCCCTAATGGCTAGAAACGGCCCTGATCAAGGTAGCACCATATGTGAGTACTTTGTAACTTTTTGTCTGCACATACAATGCAGTAGTAGTGTAAATGGCGAATTTCCAGTGACAAAAAAATGTTCAATAAATCCATAATTTTCATTAGGTTTCTTTGAAATCCGCTCACCTATAGGAAATGTACTTAGTTGTGGGGTGTGAAAAAATATATTGAAATCTGACCATAACTTTCGATTTTACAGTTAAAGTTCGAGGTCTCCCTTTTTTTTTGCCGACCCGATATACGTTACACACAGACTGTGCATGGAACAAGGAACTCTTCTGGGAAAATTAAATCCACTATAGTTCGAATAAGTAATAGTAAATGACAAATACTATAGTTTTTCTTTTTCATGATGTTAGCCCAACGTAGGCAACGGGTCACTCGCAAAGAGCCCCAAAATATAGTTTCCCTCACCAGCTACCTGCCAAGCAGATAGAATCCAGCTTTGGGACAGGATCTAGGCCTAGGGTTTACATCTACAACTATAGTGGATTTAATTTTTCCAGAAGAGTTCCTTGTTCCAAGCACGGTCTGTGTGGAACATAAAAAATCTTAGGGGACCATTCTGAGTTCAATCCCATTTATATACAGGCATCCCTCGCTATTCGAAGATAATCGAATTTCCGTTTATCCGAATATCTTATATTGATACCCATTGCTCAGTAACTGAACGCAACGCTCGCTTATCCGAATCTTCTGACTCGCCAAGTACACCCAGCCGTGCCAAAAGAACGCGCAAGGCTCTCACCCCAGAAGTGAAATTAGAAGTTATTAAGCGGTTTGAACGTGGTGAAGGCCCTACAAAAATCGGACATGCCGTTGGATTACCAGCTTCGACAGTGGCAACAATAACGAAAAATGCAGCAACGATTAAGAAAGCGATGAGTGTGTGACGGCCAAGGGTGCCAGCAGATTATCAAGATCAAGGGACCAAGTCATGGAAAATATGGAGCGTTTGTTGATGCTGTGGATCGAGGACCAAAGTCAGCGCGACATGCCACTGAAAACCCCCAACTGACCAACATTTCCCTCTCCTTGATACATGGGTTCTACTGTTCACTATCCGAAAGCAAGCAACCGAACGTAACCCATTCGGATAGCGAGGGATACCTGTGTGTGTGTGTGTGTGTGTGTGTGTGTACACACACACACAACCTTTCAACCGTCGAAATGTTCCGTGCGATGATTCCTCATTTCACAAAGGCCAAGCTTGTCGCCCCTCCTCTCGAGTTGGCCTCGTGAAGTAGTAGTAGTAGTAGTGAGTTGGTTTCTTGTACTCTCCACCTCACATAGCCAGGTACGCCCGGCTCATCGGGGATTGTTCTGAGCCAGACGTCTAATCTTCTTTTGAAGATGCCCACTGCAACACCACTCGTGTTCCTTAGGTCTTTGGGCAGATGATTAAACAGTTTTGGTCCCCTCACAACAAAACTATTTTCTTTCAGGGTGAAGGATGTTCCCTGTCTAGCCTTTAATTTGGAAACACGACACAGTCTTCCTTTTCTACTTTCCACTGTTGTTTGGGGAGTTACAGGGTTCTGAGTAAGATTAGCGACTAGTTTCTCTATTATTTTCCAAGTGTAAATAATGGTATATTTCTCTCTCCTCCTTTCCAGTGAATATAGGTTTAATTCGCGTAACCTTTCCCAGTAATTTAGTTCTTTGCACCCATTGATCTTGGCTGTGAAGCTTCTCTGAATCCCTTCTAGTAGTTTTCTTCTTTTTTATATGGGGATGTTAGGACCGAGCAGTATTCCAATTTGGGTATGATCAGTGTTTTCAGTAGAGGAATCATTATGTTCCTATCCCTTCGTTTAAAGGTTTTCAGTAACTGCATAGTTACTCTCTTTGCTCTGTTTACTGCTATCTTATTTAATCAGTGGCGGCTCGTGGGTTTTGGCCGCCCTGTGCGGTAGCCAAATTGGCTGCCCCCTTCCTTAAACGTAACATACCTTCCACTACAGCAAACACACGTATATAAAGGATTTACATTTTATTGATTGAGGAACAATGTAATAATGATGAAAATTGAAACCGTGATGATAGACAATAAAAAAACAAATTTAATAATTCAATTTAAAACATAGAAAACAATATGGTATTTCGTACCATAATGCCAGCCTTGGCCAAAATTGGCCGCCCTGTGCGGTCCGCACACCCCACGCTACGCCACTGCTTATTTTGTGTTTCAAATTTCGCATCATCAGTCATTACAACCCCTAAATCTTTTGCTCCAGAATTCCTCTGAATTTCCTGTCCACTTGGGGTATAATATTCCATGGATTTTAGTTCTTCTCTTTTTCCGTACCTTAACAGCTGAAATTTCTCAGTGTTAAACTTCATATTGTTGTCTTCCGTCCACTTGTACAGTAGATTCTGTTCATGTCTGTTGGTCGAGTTTCTATATCCTCTGGGTTTCTTATTTTTCTACTGATCTTTGTGTCATTAGCAAAGGATGTTACTGTGCTGTCTCTGGTGACGTCATCATCTATGTCAGTTAGCATGATTATGAGTAGTGGAGCTAATACTGTTCCTTGTGGTACTGAGCTGAGGACCTCTGATTCTGATGAAGATACTCCTTGTACTGTAACGACTTGCCACCGCTCACTAAGGAAATTATATATCCATTTCCCTACTTTTCCTGTTATTCCCATATATTTCAGTTTATGTATTATGATTCCATGGTCACACTTGTCGAACGCTTTGGCAAAGTGTGTATATTACATCATAGTTTTCATTACTTTCCAGTGCATCAATAATGTTGTAGTGTTCCATTAGTTGTGATAGGCATAATCTGTCTGACCGAAACCCATGTTGGTTATCATTTAATTTTTTCTGAGTTTCCAAAACGTCATAGATTTTCTGTCTATTCTTTCAAATATTTTAGTGAGATGAGATGTAAGCGACACTGGCCTATAGTTTTCGGCCTCGGATCGATCTCCTCCTCTATATATTGGGACTATGTTCGCGTTCTTCAGGATGTCTGGTATTTCTCCCGTGTCTAGTGATTGTCTCCAATCTCCATATTCAATATAGGGGCTCAGCGATTGCATTCTTGCAGATTCTGATCAGTGTGACATTCCATTTGTCCGGTCCTGCCACTGAGTGTGCTTTTAGTTTCCCTCTAGCTTATGTAATATCATCTGTTGTAAAATCGAAGTCCGTTATACTTTCCCCTTGTAGTTCTCCTTCAAAGAACGCGTTTCCATCGCATATCAGTTTGTCAGTTTTTGGGATACTGAAAGATGATTCGTACTGAGCTCTTAATATTTTGGATACTTGTTAGATCATCAGATAAAGCAGTGTCTTCGTTTTTCAAAGGTCCCGATAGTCGCATGGTTTTTCGACTTCCTTTTTGCAAAATTATAGTACTACTTTGAGTTAACCTTTATCGCTTCGATAGCGTCGTCTTTTTCTGTATGCTTCTCAATTAGTTCCTGTATGATGCAATCGATACTCTGCAGTTTATCATTTAATATTTTTCTGATGTTATCTTTACAGTTACTTAATTTTGTAGTCACTCTTTTTCTCTTTCGGAACAATGACCTGTTTTCTCTCTCGAACCTGCTTCTCTTTCCTCTTTGTTGTATTTTTGCGACACGTCTTTCCACAATTTCCAGCGTCTTCTCCTCTAAGATCATTAGCATCTCTTCCGTTGTCTTGGTCTCGAAGATGGATTTCCAATCTATTTCTTCCATGCTGGATGCAACATCTTCCCAGTTTATAGCTTTGGAATGAAAATTGAAAATTTTGAATTTGTTTCTTTCTATTGTTCGTGTTCTTTCCTTTCCTATTATTTTTATATTCGTTGGTATTTCAATAATGTTGTGATCCGATGTTATACTTGGGGATATTTCTACATTACCAATTAGGTTGGTGTTGTTTGTGAACAAATCTAGGCAGTTGTTTTTTCTTGTGTTAACATAAATTCATCAGCTGGAGCTAGTAGCATTTTTACCTGCTCCTAGTCTTCCCGTGTATCCCCTTGTCCTGGTGTGTACACATATTTTTCCCTATCCTTTTACATTTCACGAATGAAAAATTAAAATCACCACAGAGAAAAATATTTAGGGTTGGAGAGTAAATCTTTTACCCAGTTTCTTACCTCTGTAATGGAATCAGAGAATTTTGAGGTTGGCGGGTTCGGGGGGTCTGTACATTACAATTAGTACCATATTTAATTTTTCAACTTTTGCTGCTACACATTCTACGTAGCTGTTTGAGGTACTTATTGTCATTTCTGCCATATGCCTTTCGCGTATGTAAATAGCACATCCTCCTTTACGTTTCACCGTTCTGTCAGGCTCGGAGGATGTTATAGTTGTCAATTTGTATTTCTTTTTTGTCAATAGAGAACTCGCAGTTTGTCTGCCAGTCCTTTAGATGGTTTCCGTGAGGCATGCAAAGTCTG